>KK118872.1:113328-175402 GCA_000611955.2 Stegodyphus mimosarum
AAATATGTTGATATGAAAAATATGAGCAAACTTTGTGTACAGTTTTGTACAATCTTAACTTCTGAATTCAGCATATTCCTCCTTTTTTAAAAAAATTAACCTTTAATTTCTTATTATTTTTTAGATCAATGACTTTTTCAAGTAGCATTGCATAATTTAACCCAATGTAATTAGATGTGTTAATAACTGTAGTTTTTCTGGTTTAGTTCTCGTAAAGTTTTTATGACAGTGTTTATTTGAAAAGTAGATACTAGTTGCTGAATTTTCTTGGTGAATGATTCGGTGAAATTACTAGAGATTCATTAAATTATATTTTTGTCTCAATTAAAAATGAAATCCATTTTCAGATCCTGTCATTGATGAATATCCATCCACATACAAACTTATTTCTTATATCAATATAATTCTTTTTTTTATTACTGTACATATATATATATAGACATAGAGATAATTTTTGCCTTTGGTTTGATGCTTCTTAGGAATAAAATTTAAAACTTCTGAAGAACTACTTTTATTGACTATAGTATCTAACAAAAATGGAAGCTGCAGTGTTGCAGAAACATTATTCCTAGAATCAAAGGCCAAATTAAAAAATATATGCAACTTTTTTATCTTCTGTGGGACCAAAAGTCTTTTACTGTATTTTTAATGTGTCTAATGCAGCTAAAAATCTAAAAGTTGAATAATTTTAATTTTTCAATTACTTAATTATTACTAAATTTATAAAATATTTTTGAAATATTGATAGTCATTGTTTGACATTTTTTGCAACAATTAAATTATTTTTATGTTTTTGCAAGATATGTAACAAGATTCCGATGATGCTCTTGTCATCGCTGTATCTTGTGAATTCACCACCAAAATTATGTTTTGTCATTGCTAAGGTTTCTGGAAAAAGAATTTTTTATTCTCCCCTTCTTATTATCAAGCCACGAGGAAAAGTATTTACCTTTCTTGTTCCTGAAGAAGAGGAATCTATGATCATCCTCAAAACCAGTAATGTTATTCAAAATCTGTGCCAATCATAGTTTCTTTTAGCTTGATTTGAAATTAAATGATATATTTTTAAAGAATTTTTCAAAATACTGAGGTTAATTGACAACAGGGACAGGTTAACCTATTTTAGGGCTCTGGACATTTTTTCCTGCAGAGCCCCCTACACCCAGGATGTTATGTGATTTTTATAAGAACTTTCTAACAAAATAATAAACGATAGTTATATAATAATTATTAACAAAAATGGTCATTTTTTTAAAAATTTTAATACTTTTGCCATTGTTAGTATAATTATAAACATGTATTTGATTATATATCAATACAATAAAGAGAGCTGGAACTTTTTGGTTTGTTTGTCATAAATTAAGAAAATGAAATTTATTCTGTTAAATGTCAAAACCATAGTTTTAAAAAAAATTATTATGAAATTAATTCAAAAATCCTTTTTCCTGAGTTTCAATTCTGCAAATTTATCAATTATTTCTTCATAATTAATATTTTCCAATGCATTTTTTTTTTCTGTGTATAGTACAGCTAAAGAAGTTAGTTAGTTTTGTTTTCTTAATCAGTTTTGTAAATAGTTTTTACGCATTTTAACACCAAAAGAAAATGTTGATACAATTTTTGTAGTCTTTATAAATTGTAGCATGTCAGATGGCAATGTCAAATTTCGGCTTTTACAAAGTAATAGAAATTATAACAGTTCCTCATCCGATTCTTTTGTATTAGTGTCTTCATTGTATCATTTTTTTAGTAATGTGGTACCTTCACATTTAATTGATACATTGTCATTTGAGTTTGTATGAAGTATTTTAGAAATCTCATGAATATCTTTATAAATTTTGCTACGTAATTTTTAGTTCAAAAGATATTGTAACACATATTACGTAAAAGCGATTTCATTTAAAGGCTTCTTGATCCTGATTACATGAACTTTTGTCGTCCTCATCCTGATGAACTGTATCACAAAAATTCTGTCCGTTTTCGTGATCTTTTATTAGTATTGGAGTAAAGTTTTATTTATGACGCTTTTAATGGCTCCGCTTCTGTTTTGAGAAATAAATTTCTTAAACTATTAACGTAATTAAATAAATTATCAAAAATACTTGCCATAAATGAGATTTTCATATTAGGGTCTTGTAAGGGTATACTGCTTGCGTTTATTCTGGAAAGAATTTTATCCCAAATAACTGTTAATAAAATGAATTCTAAATTATTAATTTTATTTGATATTCTCAGGATTCCAGTTTTACAGAATATTTCTGAGAATTATCTAGAGCAGTGATTTTAAACCAGTGTGCCACGGCACTTTTGTATGCTGCCAGATTTTAAAAATGTATATAGTAAAAATTATAGTGGGTTTAATTCTACTATATGGTACACATGAGAATTGGTGAAATTCTGTTTTTGAGACATTAATAAGCACGCCAATTGTGGTATCCAAGCCGATTTTGGTGCTGAGGAGAGCGCAATTTGGAGCATTTTCGTGTATGTTCAGTATATAATTTAAATTGAGAAGTTCTGATTGCTGCAGATGGGAGATTAGCTTACTTATCAAACAATTTTGTTATTTTTAATAACATAAATCCAAGTATGCAAGGGCCAAAAGAAAATATATTAAATTCAACAAATAAACTGGTGGGATTCCAAAAACAAATAACTTTATGGAAGAATAAAGCTCAGGAAAATTAATTTGGAAAAGTTTGAGTCAGTCCCAAAAGATTTTAATACAACTATTCATAAAAGTTTTATTGACCATTTGACAGCGTTAGAGGAGAGAATCGTTCATTATTTCCCATATTTAGATGTAAAAATTTTGATGGGTTTCGTAATCCATTTACGGTAACGAATACTTCTGTATTTGAATTAACTTTGAAGAGGAAGAACTAATTTCGCTTTCTAATAATTAAGATTTAATTTTAAAATATTTGGAAGAATCAATTAATTCATTTTGGATTAACATTAGATGCGATTATCCCATGATGGCGAAAAAAGCTTTAAAAATATTATTACAGTTTTCTACATCTTATTTGTGTGAATTTGGATTTTCAGTATTAACCAACATAAAAGAGTAATAGACCCAGACTGTTAAATTTAGAAGACGATATGTGAGTAGAATTGTCATTTTTACGACCAAATATAAATGAAATAATCAAAAAAATCACTCAAATTTCTCATTAAAAGTATTCTTATTATTAACTTGTAATTAATCCCTTAATAAACATACTGCTGTTTTTATAGTACATATTATTTTATTTTACATTCAAAATTATTATCCTAAACTATTTTATATAGAGTGTATTATAGCTAAGTAAACTATTTTTAAACTTATTGTTTTCTTTGTGTGCCGTCAAATTTTTAAATCGTTAAAAGTATGCCGCGACAGAAAAAGGTTGAGAATCACTGATCTAGAGCTATATCAAGTAGATTTTTATTTTGTTGAATGTGAATTGCTTTAACTGTATCAGCTGTGCAAGACCACCTAGTACTACGTAATTTTTTTACTGTAAAATGTTTATTATTTGCTGCAAAACTTTTTTCTAAAGTGATGCACCTGTGAGTAGACACCTGAAAAAAGTGTATAAATGTTCTCCAATAAATTAAAATATATTATTGCTTGCAAACATGATTCACTAGCACTGCTTACTATCAGATTTAATGAATGTGAAGTACAAGGAACGTAATGGGCTGTTTGACTATGTTTCTTAATGCGGTTTTGGAGCCCATGGGTATTTTCCATACATATTTGCCACAGTGTCGTAGCTTTGTCATTTATAGTTGCAAATATCTAGACCTAATATTTCAAGGTTCTTTAAAACTACACTTTCTAATAATTATCCTGTGTGCGAATAAATTGGTGAAAAACCAAAATATGTCTACTGGGATTCCATCGTATGATATATAACACAGTTTAACAGTTAACTGGTTAATGTGTGTTATATCAGGATAGAGTCAATTATAGTTTAAAAATATTTGGCAGCTTTAACTTCTGGCATGAATGTGTCTAACTTTTTGTGTGTGTGTTCAATATTTCAATGAATTCATCGTAAACAATGGATGAACAATAACAATTGATAAACAATTGCCTTTTTAAGCTGACACGAATTTTTTTATATGCCAAGCTAAAAACTCATCAAATTCTGCCAAAACTATTCTAGAGCTCTTAAGTAATTTCCACTGTGGGAAGAGAAAAGAGTTCATTACTGCCGCGAAATGCAAGAGAATTTTTAGCCGAAAACTTTGTTCCTGCTGCTACACATAGCAGTACTTGTCTCCAATATTTTTTTTTTTCTTTGAAATACTATTTTTCAATGATATTGTCTATACGTCCCTCAACTAAATTTTTGTCATTAAAATTTTAAAAGAATGTTTATGATCAGTAGAACTTTTGTGTTCTTGCATTCTTACATTTGCATTTTTCCAGTCCAAGTATCCATCTGTGAAAGTTGTTTGTTTGATCTAAAATATCTTGCAAACATAGCAGTAAATTGCTTTACATTTTGGACTGTACACTTAACTATTTTCATTCAACTTTTTCACCATTTACTTTATTGCGAATAAAAATTATTTTTTTCTTTAATGACCGAGTAAAGGCCACAAAAAATGTCCAAATTTTCCAAAATCAAGGTATCATTAACTGTGTTAGGTATATATTCTATATTTTGATTTTTTCTTTATTAGTAACATTTAGTTTTTCTCCACAATATCTAGTATCTATGTTTTTTATTTCTGTTACTTCAATTTTGGTTTTACTGCTTTCTGTCATTCTTGCGTGTACTTCTTTTTTGGTTTCCAGAATATTCACCAACTTCTTTTTCTATAATCTTTGCTTAGACTGAACTTTCATAAGACATTTGATTTATTTGTCCATGCTATGGTAAGGCCATAATTGACAGTGTTAATTGGCTAAAATAAATTCATGGGAAGAAATGCAAGGAAATGATTTGAGTGTCTGGATCTTATAATTTTTCCAAAGTATTTGTGTAAAACAAATTTACCTATGAAGCTTTTATTCTACATTTGACTATTTTATTTATTTAATTAAATATATTAAATGTATTTTTCTGTTTTTACATATTCCATTTTTTTTATCAAACAGCTAGTAACAGTACATAAAGAAATCTATTAAACTAATATTTTCATTTTGATTTAGGAGTTTAAAATACAGATATATGAATTATATATATTTGCAGAATAAATGTAAAATAGTTTATCAAATGTGGAAAATAATTTTCAGTTAAAAGAAATTTTTATATGTACAATAAAAAAAAGCTTTTTAGTAAATTATGCAAGGTTAATAAAAAAGCAATTATAATGAAAGTATAACAATGAAAATTCTAGCATATGGGAAAATTGTAACTTGTATTGGTAATATCAAATTTTGTAGATATGTTGCTAGTGCACTGATTTGAATATTTAATTTGTATTAATATAAATTTATATGAAAAACTGGTGTTTCTTCTTTATAGGCAGCTGAAAAAGAAGTTTAACATACAAGGTATTCCAACTCTAGTGGTTATAAAAAAAGATGGAAGTGTTGTTACAACAAATGGAAGATCTGATGTTGAAAAGAAAGGATCTGCTGCTTTTAAAGAGTGGAATAAATAGTTACTTTTATGTTACATTTATCACAAATGGAAGTTGTTAAGGGGAGAAAGTGGGAGCTTCTGCTTTTTAGAAAGGAAAAGGGTTTACTTTATTACATATTTTTTAATATCTCATTCTCTTCTGCAATGCTAGTTTTAATATGCATCTAAAAAACAAACTGTTAAAAAAACATTTTTTGCCTTTCAACTATGAAGTAGAAATGCACAGTGCATTATTATTTATTGAATTTTGTTATTTTAGCATACATAAACCTCTTTTGCAGTAATATGTAAATAAAATTTTTGAAAGCTGCATTGTATTTTATTTATTAATTCTTTTCTTTGTGTATTAAGAATAGATTTGTATAACTTAAGAGAACTTCAGTTTTGATTCTGTTTACTCACATTTTACAAAGTATATGGTAAATACAAATGATTAAAAAGGCAGATGTTAATAGCAGAAGTTTGGCTTATGTTTAGCTGATCTTGTATTACGTCGACACCAGAAACAGTGTTTCTGTAGTTAACAGTATAAAATATAATCATTCATTCGAAGCAGTGAGCCTTGTTTTATGAACTTAGCCTTAATATACAAATTTCACATCATAAAACCTGTGTTTGTTTTTTCAGTGCTAATTAAAATTAAGCAGTCCATTTATTTGTACATTTTCAGTTTTTTAAATATAAGTGTGATATATATTTTTAGAAGTTTTAATCAATTCAGATGAATATCGGTGAAGTGCTTATTGTCTTTCATCACAAAATAATTTATTATAAGCCAAGTGTATTCATCTCATTTAATTCACCAGTATGTTATTTGTCAAAAATATAGCTCCTAAACATGAACAGAAAAGCAGTTACATATTGCATATAGGTCAACAGTTCTTTGTTTGCTCTTTTCTTGTGCTTAAATGTGACTAGTCTATCTTTTCTTAAAGCAGTGTGTTGATATTATTCATACAAGAAATATGTCCTTCTGTATGCAGTGAAACTGCAGTCGATTACTGTTAACTTTTGATGCATATGGTGAATTTCTGTAACTGTTTTATTTTTTCTTGTAGAAAGTATTACTTGTATGCATAGAATGGCTCTACTAATGTTCTTAGAGAAAGGGGAAACTCTAAGGAATGTTTGAAAATTCAAGCTAAGAAGATGAAATTAATATCAAATAAATCCCATTCTGAAGTCTGTAAGGCTTACAGTGACCCCAGATCTTTTTAGTTATTATCACTAAAATTACCTGTGAAGAAACTGAATTTTTTTTTTCCAAAATGCTTTGGCAAATGGCATATAACATCATCAAATTTTTAATGACAATGTTAATAATTTTTTTCATCCACCATTAATAATCAAGCAGTTAAAAAATTCTCATCTCAACATACCAAAAGGAACACTCGTTTTAGGAGATTATAAGAATTCTGTTGTCATTCCTTTATTTCCATCAATTAGTTATAAAATTGCACATATTTTACAGAAATTTTAACTTTCGGGTCGTTTATTCTCCTATCAATAAAATTACAAATTCCATACTCAAGGACCCCATTCCAGATATGAATTCCTGGGGTATTTATAGGATTCCTTGCCAGTGTAGTTTAATTTACATTAGTCAAACTAAGAGAGCCTTAAAATTTTGTATTAAAGAATATGAGGCATATGTTAGGAAAAAAGGAAACACAGAAGTCCTCTGTTGTGCAGCACTATTGCTGGTATACGGTATTTTCGCCCGCCTTTCTGCATGCCTGCATTAGTGGTGTAACGATTAGCACACTCAGCGCATATTCGAGAGATCCAGGCTCGAGGGCATTGCTCATTTTTCATTTCTTACTTCAAAAATAGCCTAATGGTTCTACGGATGTTCCTAGAGAAAGGGGAAACTCTAAAGAATGTTTGAAAATTCAAGCTAAGGAGATGAAATTAATATCAAATAAATCCCATTCTGAAGTACAGTGACCCCAGATCTTTTTAGTTATTATCACCAAAATTACCTGTGAAGAAACTGAAAATTTTTTTTTAATTGAGAACAAGAATAGCATAAAGCAGCTATATTCTTGATCTCAGTTCAGCATATATGAACAAAAACTCATGAAGATCAAAGAAGTGACGGGTATACAGAAATCTCCTATCAGTTGCTACAGCTCAAAGTTTAGTTACTCATCAAGACAAACATTTTCATCCTTCATTGGGCTGACAAAAAAAAATGCATTTGTTTAGAAATAATGCTTTATGCAATTTTTAATCCCATTTCAGTAATCCCTGTGGTAGTAAATGTTTTTATTGTGTCTTTGTATATAAGTAACTTTTTATATAATTTAGGTTAAACTTTTTCAACATTTTGGTCATACATAACACATCTAACTTCAATACTACTGTTTACTGTAAACCTCCATGGGTTTGCCTTCCACCACACTTCAGATCATGTCATCCAGGACTAAACAAATGTTAGCTTCATTTTATTCCTTTCTTTTCCGTGCACTTTAAGTCTACTCCTCCAAATTGGCTCTTGATCAAGATCTAAATTATTTGAAAGCACTTGCTGTTGACAAGGGTTTTCCATCCAACATTATTAACGAAGCAGTTAAAAAATTCTCATCTCAACACGCCAAAAGGTGCACTCTTTTAGGAGATGATAAGAATTCTGTTGTCATTCCTTTCTTTCCATCAAGTATAAGGTTGCATGTACTTTACAGAAATCTAACTTTCGAGTCATTTATTCTCCTATCAATAAAATTCCCAGTTCCATACTTAAGGACCCCATTCCGGATATGAATTCGTGGGGTATTTACAGGATTCCATGCCAATGTGTTTTTAATTTACGTTGATCAAACTAAGAGAGATTAAAATTTCACATTAAGGAACATGAGGAATATGTTAGAAAAAAGGAAACACAGAAGTCCTCTGTTGCCTCGTGTTGTTGGTCCAAAAATCACACCTTCAATTTTTCTGAAGGTAAAATAATACAGAAAGCATCTTCTATTGGTGAATTGGATTTTCTAGAGGTGTTTCACATTCAAAAAAATCTTTCTAGTTAACAATCCTAATTCCAATCCATCTTTGCCTTCAGCCTTTAAGGAAATTATATTTTAGTTCCTATTTCATCAATAGATGGTGCCAGTAGCTTAACTCCTGTCCAGCCATCCTTATCTCATTCATTTGCACTTTGGCAGCTGAAGATGATGGTTTGGTAAAACCATCAAAACTACTCCTGTGAAAATTTGCAAATATAACATTGATTTTTGTTGTTTGATTTCTAAATTAGTACTGGTTTGGCATGCTATTCTATCTTAATTAAAAGTAAGTTATTTAGTAGTTACTTCATATTATAATTAGTTGAATAAATGCTAATCTGAAAACTTTAATATTTAACTCTCTCAATTCTAAACAGTGACCAACAGAAATTTCTTGCAGATACCAGGTTTCATTGCTCTGAAGGACTATTAATTTCGTTTGGACATTTTGCGTTGAAAACTATAAACGGCAAATCACTTTTCAAATTAGTGCTACCAAATATTAGAGCCCTGTATTATATTACAAAATTAAATAATGAAGAATCTGCATGAAAGTATGTATGTTTCTCGAATTGTGATACAACAACAGTACCTAGAGCCATCAAAATTCGAATAACGTAATCCTCCATAGAATATGGGCCATTACCTTTTATGTAATATGTCTTGTACCAAAGTGCCATAAAATTCATGGAAATGAGAAAGGTAGAGATATTGCTTTTCATATTTTCCAAAGGAAGATTTGCTTTTGGTACATTGATTGTAATTTCATTTCCATTGTGTTTAAAAGTATTTTAATAAATTAACGTTTTCCCTCCCTTAAGTTACTACCTATTACAGCATCTTCAATTATATAGGTAATTACTATGTGATGAATATATTATCTTAATAACAGTTATTACCCTACAAACATATTAGTGCATAACTAATATTTTTGTTTTTCACCTTAACCACTTTAGCCTTTATTAAAGCAGTTTTAAAAAACAATATAAAGGAAATAATAAATATCAAGAATATATAATGCTAGTAAAAGTACTTAGTAGTATTTTACTTTCATTACTGAAGTCCACACTCACATATACAAAGAAATATTAAAATAATTTTGAAATTCATCTTACTTTGGTTTCATAATACAACTATAAAGATAAATAAATATACAAAATCAATATTTCTATTCTGTATAATTACATAACAAAGATATTAAGTTAAATATATAAAAGCTGTAAATGCATCGTTTATTTAGACATAAAATTAAATTGCAAATAAAAAATTTTTAAAAAAGGCAAACATTTTTCTGGCCTTTCATTTTAATTTGCCAATTAAAATATTCCCGAATTCCATTTTTCGTGGCTGTAAGCTGGCAAATATATCAATAACTTTTTCAATTGATATTTCTTTGGTATAATGAATATGCATTAATGCCAAAGAACTTCTACGCTTTTCCGTCATAGTAGCTCTATTATAGTTTTCTAATCTTTTCAAAGCATTTGCGGAACATTCGCATTCACAAGATGTTATTGGCAGCGTAGCTGCTATGTGTAAAAGCACATCAATATTTGGGAAAAAGTTTTTATTTGGACTTTTAAACCCAAAACTGGTGTGTCTGGGACCTTTGTTTTGGGAATAGACGTAAAATGTCGTCGCCAACGTTTCATCTCTTCGTTTAGAAGTTCTGGAGAGAGTAAATCATCTTTATATGTGACTTTGTAGAGACATTAGGTATTTTTGAAAGCAGGAGACGTGAAAAATATGCAATGCCTTCGCCGGGGATCGAACCGCGGACCTCTGAAATACCGGCTCAGTGTGCACCACGAAGGCACGCTAAGAATGTAGAAGATATACCTTATATACTCCCCTTTTTAAAGGCGACTGGGGTTTTGGGGGCCAAATCGCGGTGGTGGAGAATCATCATCCATCACCTTTTTAGTTCGGGCGCCAGTGTAGGGACATTAGGTATTTTTGGAAGCAGGAGACATGAAAAATATGCAATGCCTTCACCGTGGATCGAACCACGGACCTCTGAAATACCGGCTCAGTGTGCTAACCATTATTACACCACGAAGGCACGCTAAGAATGTAGGAGATATACCTTATAACTTTCAACTCATTTACAGCAATTCCGTTTACATGATGAACGCAAACTGATGGTAGTATGCAAAACAGGGATGATGTAGTCTTCTAAATTTGAAAATTGAGATTTTAAATGGAAAATGAGATGGTCAAGTAAAGGAATTGCTAAAATAGTTATGTAGTTACTAACACAGAATCGCAATGAGCATTATTTCGATGGACTTGCTTTCGAACGATGCGTGGCATTTAAAGCTCCACATCTAATTTTTTGCACATTTGCCCAGCATGATGAAAAATACTTTCAAAACTCTTTTCTTCATTTTCACGCTCAGCAATATAAAACTATTATTTCTTGGACCATGTTATAGGCTTCCACAATATCAACAGCTCGTCCCTGAAGTTTAACTGTCTAAATAAGATAGATAATGATACACTGTTATGAAAGGAGACGAATTCAGCAGAACCATAGCATCTCGCTTACATTGCGCACTCCACTGATTATGCACATAAGCATCTGATTTCGTTGAGTACACAATGTGCTCTAGGGTAATAATATCGAAAAAGCGTTGATAAAAATGCTGGTACGCCTTATGCCGCATGGCCCATCTTGTCCAGCAAAGGTCTAATATTATTTTTCGTCGATCTAAATCATGTGTAGCATTCTGGTTAACAGTTTGAGTAAGAAGATCATTTCGTTTAGGACTGTTTAAAAAAAAAAAAAAAAAAAAAAATTTTTAAATCCAGCATATTGTGAATTTCAGGAATTTTGCGTGAGTGTATGATTACTAGATTCAGGCATTGAGAAGAGCAGTGCACATATATTGCTTTTGGAGCGAAAGTTTTAATCCGAGCTTGAACTCCAACCTTTTCTTGATGGCATGTTACCTGCTTCATCATAACTCTGACCTCTAATGTTGCCAGGATCTAACCCGAATTTTCAAATTATTGAAATTATAGAAGATGAAATAAATTCTCCTGTAATACTATCTAACCTGAGAAAAACTAGGAATTCTTTAATATTTTTTTGACTGTCGACAAATCTTATACACAATGATAAAGTTTCCGCGTTATTTGAAGTGACTTCATCAGCCATTATGGAATAAAATTTTGCTGTTTTAATTTCTTCGATGATATCTTTCTGAATTATTTGGTGTCCAATTATATCTGCCAGCTCATTTTGTATGGTAGATGACAAATAAGTCGCATTTCTCATGGCTGGAGAATTTAAATGTTGTTATAAGTCTTCTGCATAACCAGACAGCATTTTGAGAACAGATAAAAAATTTCCTGGATTTTCTGCTTGTTCTAGTTTTTCTCTATGTTCTCTGAACGCTATATGTTGTTTGCCACTGAATATTATTGCCTGTATAATATGCCGGAGCATCTGTCTATTCTTTTCAATAATAGAGGAACGTTTCTATTATCCAAGCATACATCAACAGAATTTTCAGGTATTTCACGGGCTTTTAGAAAATTAGTTGCGCTTTTCATAGAGTCCACTGTCTTTTGATGAAGATTTGCTTTTACTTTCATCTTCGTCCAATTTTTGAAAGGCTGGAAGACAAATCTTCCTTTCCCTTCTCGATTTCGGCAGAAAAGTGCGCATGATAAGCAGTACGCACCGTCCATTCTCTGACTATAAACCATTCAAGGGTATATACGAAGCCAATCATGTTGGAAACTCCTATTTTTTCGGTCAGACATTTTAGTTTTTGGAAATACATATGAATTTGGAAGCTGAAAATGATTTGTGAGGAGTGTGAATATGGTATCTTAACTAATAAAGGGTAACTTGTTTTGAAGGAATATAGCACTAATATCCAAAGCATATGTAGGAACAGGAAGAAGAGGTAATGGCTGTTGAGAATTTAAGTGTTGTGACGAAGATGAAGCAAAATTAAAATTATCCTCTAGAATTTTTTCACTTTGTCTTTTATCTGGACCTATGAGAAAAGAATCAATTTTATATATTTCATATTTTATTTACGAAGGATACACAAAGCTGTGCGCAAGCGTATTAGCATCCTCCTTCATAGAAAATTTTATTGAAGTGTTTTAAATATTCATAACCGGTATCTAAAACACTTCAATATTATATATAACATATAATATTATTAAAGTCAAATAATTTGAATCTTGCGTAAAATTGTCATGCTAGAAGGAATATTTTATTGTCATTGTATCATATAGTGATCTTCGTTAATTTAATAATTCTTTATCATTGAAAAATTGTAATTTATTTATTTTTTGAAAAAATAATCTTTTCGAACACATAACACGGTGAACAAAATAAATGGATTAAATTAGAGCATAAGAACATATTTGGTGCAGCTTTAATTAACATTCGTGAAAGAAAGGTAGACTTTTCTAGCAATTATAATCATACTTTATGAAACTGAGAAGCCGCAGTTTTGCATCAAAAGCACGATTCATTCACATAGTTTGAATAGAAGCTGTTCTGAGTTAATTACTCCGATAAAGTTTACATTTTACTCGGAGAAAAGTTAACCTGAAAGCCTAGAGAAAGGTACAAGTGGTGTACATCGGCCAAATAGAAGTATTCAATGAAGTTATTTAGCAAAAACTTCAGTTGTTACTATTTGTTTGAATATAATGAAAACCACAATGACTGTGACGATTTCCTAAGGAAACTGTCTTGTACCTACATTACACATGGGGGAAATTTAAAATGACTGATGCGTGCAGATTATTTGCCTTCACTCGAAACCGTGTTGAATAAAAGTGTTCAGCGCTCTTTCTCTCAGTCACTGCTGGGGCTTTCTCTTATAAAAATCATTGATAATGCTACTTATAGTAAAAGCAATAAATAAATAAATCTGTTCTCATTTGGAAAAGTTCACCAATGAACGTAGCTATTCACCGCTACTCCACAGACATACTTTTATCATTTTTGCGTTAATTCGAATCCTAATCCTTGGAAAAATTTTACAGGTAAACAACACTGTTAATGTCCATCCCTAATTTTACTTTTTAAATTCCTTTAAAACGGAAGGCAGCTGCAAAATCTATAAGTCATACATTTGTTTAATGGTCCTACACACCTACAAAATTGTAAAGAAAGGAGCAAAGTGCATCAGAAGTTTTACTTTCAATCAAACACCAATAAATCTTGAGTGCCTAATGCGTTTTTCAAACTACATAATGTGTTTGGAAAACAAACATTTATTTATTTTTTTCGCGATTTCTTTTGCACTGTTAGTTGACAGAGTACTCTCGACTTCTATTCCTTTTATTCAAATCATTATCTAGCGTTTTCGACTTAGTAATTTATAAAGTTCCTGCCTAGAATTTACAGCTAAATGTGTGGAACCTTGAGAACTAGTAAGCGAATAATCGCTTTAGCTCGAGAACAGAAACTCAAGAAGGTAAACTTAATTACCCTTTATTGCTCAAAATAAAGTTTGCAGATGGCTCTTTATCAAGACATACAGAACAGCCACCACTTGGACTTTAACTCAAGAATACTAAGAGTTAAAACTCAACTAAAGCTTAACTAAAAAGATATAGCCGAAGCTATCAAAATTCTACAGGAGTTGGCCCCTTAAACGCTAACCAAACGGCGAAGCGATCAAAGGCCTGAAATATGGCCGAGCGTATTAATAGCTTAGAGAGAGTGTAGCCAAAAGGCGAACGCGCACTAGTCAGAATCTCTGGCTCTCTAATGAAATCAGTGGAAGTTCGACTTTAAGTACTGCTCTTCCTTCATTTGCATTTAACCGCGATTCTGAAAAACCATTCTGGTAGGAAATTGTAAACTGAAACTAGGAGCGATAGGAACCAAAACCAAATCTATGCCAAAAATTAAATGACAATTACTTCTCAACAAGGCAAAAAAATTAAGATCAACTAAAAATTAAAAAAAAAAAAAATTAATAACTTTTAAGTCTGAAACAGAATTAAGATAAATCATTACCATTAAGATATTTTAATTCAGCAACTGAAGTATAGCTAAGTATGTATTACAGTTGATCTTAATTTTTTTGCCTTGTTGAAAAGTAATTGTCATTTAATTTTTGGCAGTTTTGGTTAACTCTGAATTTAAGTTGCTTGAGTAATTATTTTTTCTCTTTTTCCTTAAGGTAGTTGGTTAACCATTTAATTTTTTTTGTTTAGTTAATACTTAATCTTAACTTGTTTGCTTAATGTTTAATTTCTGGTTAAGTTGACCCTTAAGGTCAATTAAAAAAAAAAAAACCTTTTTAAAGATTTGCTTACACAAGTTGGTGTTTAAAGTTTATTTGGTTTTGTTAACATACCCCTCCTTTCTGGTAAAGCTGGAATCCATATTTTCTGACTCTGGTGGTAAGGTCGTTTTTTGGTGTTGTAGGAAACATAAAAATTTTTCTATGTAATTGTTATATTTCAATTGAAGAAATTTTCTTCGGTCTTTCATTAATTTGGTACTTAAATACAAATCCTTCATTCTTTTCTAAAAAACTTTTATGCTGCATTTGCGAATCAAGACTTATGACTTTGTTTTGACGTTTACTTGGAGAAGAATTCTCCGAATCTATCTCTGCCAGACAGTGGTCTGAAAAATATCTTTCGCCAAGTGCGAATCTGCACCCTGCTGAATTAGCTTGTTTTGTATGCAGCTACGCCACGCCAAGGTTGAGGGGTCTGGGTGATTAACATTCTGACAGGCGTTCACCATGTTAAAATGGGACTCTGAACGAAGCTAGCTCTTGCTATGGGGTTGATGACCCTGGTGGGTCACTTGTAAGTTATGAAAATCAGCGATTATTCGCCAACTTCTGTCTAACCAACCCCCTTGCCTTCACCTTTCTGTTTTGATTCCGCTCCTAGGGTTACCATGCACCTGGCTGGATTTGGACCATCTCGGATCGCCAAACGAGGGGCTGGCGAGGAGAAGAAAATGGGTCTGCAGCGATATACGAAGAGAGTCTAGAAGTTTTGCACCAGATGAAAAAAGAGTAGCTCGGTCTCGAGTACTCTGTTTGCGGTATTTGGAACGATGGCGAATCTTACCGAGAGAAAACCACCGATTGTCGTCGACGCAGAAAGGAAGGAGCCGAGATAGAAAGGGGTGAATGGCTCTAAATTAATCGATTATTAACTTTTTTTTTTCCTCTCTTCCCACTGATACTTTCATGGCTGACAATTTTGTATTCACCTGCCCTCTTGAGGGTTCCTATGTAATATCCGCCGAGAAACCCTAGACAAGTAAATTGTGATTTTCAATGGGTATGTTAATATGTTTTCTCACTTCAACTCTTGTACCACTGCCACCATCACCATATATTGTTATATTGTTGCTAGTTTGTTAACCTCTAATAAATGAAAATTTAACTTAACTTGTATGTTTTCACTTATAATTTAGAACACTGGACCCAAAAAACTAATTTTAAACATGAACGGGTTAAATGCAGGTCACAACGCTTGATGTACTATATGTAAAGCAATTTCAAGCATTCCTTGCCTGAGAAAATGTTCACTTATAACCTGATTTAGTAACTTCACATTCTCAGGACTCTTTAGTTTTCTACTAGCAAAACAGATAGGGTGTAAAAATCTATTTTCATCTTCCTGACCTAAAATGGCTCCTAGAGCAAAATTTGAAGCGTCAGTACACAAAGTGAAAGGTTTTTTAAAATCCGGTAAAGCCAAAATAGGCTGAGTTAAAAGTTCAGTTTTTAAGCTGTCGAAAGCCTGTTGAGCCTCATCAGTCCATTTAAAAGTTACTTTATCTTTAGTCAGTTCAGTTAAAGGTAAGGCTTTGTGAGCAAAATTTTGAATAAATCTACGATAAAATCCTACAAGACCTAAATATCTTCTAACTTCCTTTCTATTGTTAGGCACCTAAAACATATTGATAACCTTAAGGTTTTTATCATCAGGCTGCACTTTACCTTGAGATACTTTATAGCCTAGATATGTAATTTGATCCCTTAAAAAATTGCATTTAGAAGGTTCCAGCTTTAAGTTGTGTGCAGTAAGTCTATCAAATACAAGTTTTCATTTGCTTAAATGTTCCTTGAAAGTATTTGAAGCTATCACTATGTCATCTATATAAATGCCTATCTGTAAAGGCGAAAGATTTGCCAAAACTATTGACATCAGTCTCTGAAAGGAACTGGGAGCATTTCTTATTCCAAATGGGACATGTGTCCAGTGATAATGACCAGAAGGAGTCGTGAAGCCACTTTTATAAGTATCTTCAGGGTGTATTTTCATTTGAAAGAAACTTGAAATGAAATCTAACATGGAAAAGTAAGTAACATTCCCCAAACCCTCAATCAATTCTATCATGTTAGGTAATGGAAAACTATCCTCAACTGTTTTCTCATTCAATTTCCTAAAATCTGTTACTAAACAATAACTCCCATCTTCTAACCAAAATCACAGGAGCAGAATAAGCACTATCACTTTCTTCAATAATTTTTGCCTCTAACAGCTCAGCAATCTGCTTATCTAATTCTTGCCTTAAATGATAAGGAACTCTGTAGGGTTTCTGTCTGACAGGAATATTGTCTTTTAAGTTAATATTATGTAAAATTGTATCACAACCAGTAAGTTCAGTTACTGAAGAAGCAAAAATGTTTTTGTACTTATCTAAAAGAATCATAAGCTCATGTTTCTGTTGTTCAGGTAAATGACTTAAGTCAAACTGACCTCCCCAGGGTTCAAACTGCTCACCAGTCTCAAGACTCGTAGAAAATACTGGCTGAATATCAGGTGTTTTAACATTAACAGGTGCCAAGGTGGCTAATTTCATACCTTTGTTAATGTGTAGAATATCAGGAGAGAAATTTGCCACTTTAATAAAAAATTCATTAGTACGTTGTTTACTATTGATTGAACGTGCTACACAAAATTTAGCGTGCTGATGGTGAGAAAGAGATTCAATAAGTACAAAAGGTTGAGAAAAAGGTAAAAGGGAAGTAGAAACTTTTAGAATATTCTCAGAGAAAGGAGGAAGTTTATGCTTTTTCACAGAATAGCAAAAGATATCATTAGTCGAGTTATTAGGTGACATGCAATTAATTGAAACATCAGCACTTGGCACAGACATGTGAAAGTGCAAAGGCACCAATATGTGTGGACCTATCAAATTAGATGAACTGAAATCAATACAAAGTTTGTTTAGACTTAAAAAGTGTGTCTCTAGAAGTGCAGCATATTGATCAGATAAATGATCAATAATGAGAAATTCAGTTTGAAAAATCTGATCCTGAAATTTTACAGGTAACAAAACTTTCTCCTTAACTAACACTTTGTTGCTTGAAATGCCTTTTAAATAAATTTCACAAGTTTCAATTTTCACTTTCTGGCCAAAATATTGAATTAAATTTACAGTAGCCCCTGAATCTAATAAAAATTTTAGTTTATTACCCAAAATTGAGCCATTTACTATAGGAAGAGGTGCTTCACCTAAGGAAACTGAATACACTGAAGGTACCTTCAAAAGGGCTTCATGGGATGAACTGAAGGTGTTGTTCTCCCTACCCCTTAATTTAAATTCTGGTTAAAAACAGGAGCCTGAGGATTTAACTGAGTAGTGGTCTTCTGCCCTGCAACCTGGTGTGCGTTAGGAGTTACTCCAGCATTTCCTAGCTGTTGAGCATTACTTTGTGTATACTGTCTTGTTCTAACATTGTTGTTAGGACCCTGAGATATATCACCATACAATTCCTCGCTATGTGGCCTAATCTATTACATCTATAACAATGAAGGCCAACCAGTCTACTCTTAGCTGTAGACCTAGACATCAATGATTGAACTTGAATTTGCAAGTTTCCTAACATGTTAGTTAAAGTAACTATGTTTCCCTGTTGTGCTTTGATTGCTGCTGTGAGTTCATCTTTAGAACTATTAGCCTGTGCAGCCTTAACTGTAACACCTGGAGTGGAAACTGCATTTACTTCTACACAGTGAACATTATTAAGCTCATCTGCATGGGTTTTAAACCAAACCTCTTCCTCTGCTATAGCATGTATTTTAGCTGCTACATATGTTTTGTGGTAAGAGCAGTCGCCTCAAATGTAAATAAAGGTCCTCGAGAAAAACAGACAAGAGCAAATCAAGTCTCTGACTCTCCACAGTGGGATCTTCCACTTTATCAACAGGTACTTTTTTACAAGAGAGTGCCTCTATTCTAGCAGCCTAACGCTTTCTCTAGGCTTCTGAAAAGCTTGAATTAATGCTCTAATGTTAGCATGTAAATTTTGGACAGTAGCAAACCTGTCCTTTAAAGCATCAACCACAATTGCCAAATTAGTCTCATTCTTGAGACGAGGGTTATTGCTAATAAACGCAGCAGCTTCCCCATCTAATTTCACACGAATAGCAGTCAGCTTATCAGAGTCAGCCCAGCCTGCATGTGCTGCAACTAAATTGACTCTGTCCATAAAATCATTAAGCTGTGTAGTACCTTCTGCCCCAGTAAAAGTGGGAACTGACACCAAGAGGTCAGCCCCCAAAACTGAGATCCTACTTGCAGTAGGCTGAGGATTCTGACCCCCAGTTACATGGTTAATTACAGGCATTCTAGTTGCCGCTTGTGTTAAACTCTTCCTTTTCGTAGGCATATTAACCAAGTTAATTGATAATAGTGTAACAAAATACAATATTACTAAATTAGTGTAAAAATTTAACACTGGTAAACAGTACAGCAAAAATATATAAGCAAAATGTGTATCTTAATTAAACATTTAACATTACTTTTAATAAGTTCTCATAAAAATATTATACCAAGAAATATAAATCATTGCAATTATCAACATAAAGAAAGTAATTCCAGTAATCAATAATTACACTGCCACCACTCTTAGCAAAAGCAATTTTTAAATTATACTGGACCAAAAATAATTATTTAGAATAATAACTCCATTTATTTTGTTGGAGTATTTTCTTGTACTATCTATGGTGCCATTAGAACACACTGGTTTAACTGACTGAATGTTGTTTTATCTTGTTTGTCACCCAATTTTACACCCTTGCAGTAATTATTATAGTGATATGATTTAAAGTTGGTTTTTCTTATTCTTGACTTTCATGTGTAATGAACATTGAAAACTTTAAGTAGAAAAATAACTCCAACAATAGTAATTTAAAAAATGTCTTACTATAGTCAATGGAACTACAATTAGTTACTTCCTTTCAACTTTTGATGTCTATAGTGAATTCTTAAGCTGTCTTATTCATTTTTTCTCTGAAAGGTGTTGCCAACTCTTGTACACAGGGCTTTGGCAAATAAAAAAATGTGAGCATAAAATTTTGCCATATTTTATTAATTTTTAATGCCTTTGAAAAAAAAGCAAAATGATATTCCCTGTTTTCCAGTATATTAAATATGTATATAACTACAGAAAAAGGGCAATCTCAATAGTCCATATGGAACTGACATTCTTTTATATGTTTTAAAAAATTTTAAACATTTAGATTATTAAGTTCTGGCTTTTATAACAAATTCCACATTTTTGGTGACATGAAATTTAATATCTCTTTTCTTTCTTTCAGGACAGAAAACTTGTTCAGACTTTATCTCTCCAGTTTCTTAAAACTGTATTTCTGATTTAAACACTACATTGTTTCTGTTGAATTTTTTCATCTGAAGCAAAAAGATACATATGTGCCTTTATATAGAGTGAAATTAAATGAAATGAAAAAATTATGCAGGTAATGATTTAAAGTTTTTTAATGGAAAACATATAAAAAAAATCTTTCTGATAATTTGCAAATAACACTGAAATGGTAAAAATAATAATGTAATTAATGTAAAAAATAACTGCACTAATTTTGATTTAAATAACAAATTATCAATAATTTTCTGCAAAATTATTTATTTATTTAATTTATGTTTAAAGAGAAGGTCTTTCTCAACTAAGTGAAGTTCATACATGGTGTTTATATTGCAAGGCTTTGGTATTTGTAATTTAAATGCAGTAATTTTGTCCCTTGGTTACAAACTTTGCTCTTGGTTTTAATAATGGGCATTTCAAATAATTGTATAAAAATTTATGACTAAAGAATAAAATATGCTATTTTTGAAGATGCTTAAAATCATAATGTATATGTATGTATAGAAACTGCAGAATTGTGAATAAATATGATTGTTTACTTAAAATGTGTTCTTATGTGCTTTTAATATTTAATATTATGCTTATTTGAAAAGAATTAAAAATAGCATTTATATAATTAATGTTGATTAATAATAAATAATTAACTACAATTAAATATATATATTTGTATAAGAAATATAAAGGTACAAAGTATTTATTTAATTTCAGTTTATTTTTTTACAATATTCATGTTAATAAGCATTTAAAAAATCAATGTGGTGTTATTTACCTAATAAATTAAAATGAATACTACATACAGACCACAAATAAACTTTCGAAAAGAACTGTCATTGTGTGCCATACTTTCTTATTTCAAGCATTTACATATTGAATTACTTCTATTTCTGAAGTTTTAAAACTCAGAAATATTGTATTAATTGTGTGTTTGTGTTTCATATTCCACTGTTAACCATTTATTATTATCTATTATTAAAAATAAGTTGTCACATCATTTGCAAAACTTTACCGTAGGATGGAAAGGCGGCTTAAAAAAAAGCACTCTAAAGTGTTCTACTGCAGAACTTCTTATGCTTCAGACTTAACAACTAGCCTGTTTTGCTAAAGATGGTGATAGTGATGAGAGTGCTAGAAATATAATTACCTCAGAAGTTACACCAGTTATTTGTTCTACAAGTACTCAAGCCAGAGCAGTTACTAAAAAGCTGAGGAAGTATGATGAAAGTTATAGCCTTTAGGATTCATGAGCAATAATGGTAATCCTCAGTGTGCTACTTAAAACAAAGTTTTTCCAAACAGCTCTATAGCTCCAGCTAAAATGTCTAGGCATTTGGAGTCAGTTCAAGGCAACTTTAAAGACAAAGATGTTCAATTCTGTATTTGAAAAAGTGATTAACTCTTAAAATTAAAAAGTTTTATGGTCCAAACCACAAAAACAATAAATGAAAAAGCAACTGAGGTTTCATATTTAGTCAGCTATCAGATAGCTCAGTGTGGTGCAATGACTGAATTGCAGTAAATTTTATTAAATCTTCTACTATGGAGATGGTAAAATTTATGTTAGATGAGTAACCAGCTAAAGAAATTGCCAAGATCCCACTTCCAAATGATACAGCAGCTCAGTGCATCAGAGATTTAGCAGAGAATATAAAGAATGAATTTACTTTTCATATGAAACCATGCAAGTTTTCATTACAAATGGATGAATCTACCAATTTAGCAAAACTTGCAATATTAATCATCATTGTTAGATCAGCACATAAACACATTATTGGAGAACCTTTTGTTCTATAAATCTGTAAAACACATACTACTGGGGTGGATATATTTCATCTCTTCAATTCTTTTTTTGAACAGAACTGAAGTGTGTTGATATTTGTACCAAAGAAGCAAAGACAATGAGTGGCATCATTAATGGGCTGTATATTTGATTAAAAATATCACCAGAAACTGTTCTAGTATATACTGTATGATCCATAGACAGGTACTTGCTGCAAAAAAATTGTCTCCCAGTTATAAAATTGTTCTTGACGAGTTTGTCAAAATTATTAACCTCATAAAATCTTGACCACTAGGTACTCATATTCAAAATAATATGTAAGGATATGGGAAGTGAACATACATCTCTTCTTTTATATATCGAAGTCCGACGGTTGTGGAAATATACTAACTCGTATTTTTGAGCTAAATGACGAAGCGCATGCTTTTCTTGTGGAACACAATTTTGAATTGGAAAACTGACTGTCTGATAGAAATTGGCTGTTTACAGTTGCCTATTTAAGCAACATTTTTACAAAAATCAATGAACCTAATTTAACTCTTCAGGACAAACAAGCACATGTACTTATTGCTCACAGAAAGATTCTTGATTTTACAAAAAAAGATAGAATTTTGGACAATTAGTGTGAGCTCCAACAACTTTGATTGCTTTTCAACAATAAGAAGCTTTTCAGAAGAAGAAGGTGTTGAAATACAAGGAACATTTATTGAAATATTATTCAACACATAAAAGGTTTGCGTAAAGCCTTTAATCAATATTTTCCAAATAAACAACAAATTAAATATCAGTATTCATTGTGGATTAAAAACCCATTTATTGTGGAAAACCTTTAAGTATGTCAGCAGAAGAATACAAAATTTTTATTGAACATGTCATTCATTGTTGGAAGAAAAATTTAAAATTAAGTAATGCCATTAGTGAAATTCAGGTGCAGTTTAAAAGATGAATATACTAATTTGTCAAAAAAGGCTGTACTGGCACTTTTACCATTTGCAGAACTAGCTATATATGTGAAATGGTGCTCTCAACTTATGTATCGACAAAACAATAAATACCACAACAGAAAGGATGTCGAACCTAATAAACCTGATCTGAGAATTTGGCTTTCATTCATAAAACCAAATATTAGATATATATGCGATAATAGGAAGAAGTACCACTTATCACATTAAAATTGAAATCATGTTTAAATACTTTTTTTTACATTATTTTAAGAATTTTTGAATTAATTTAAAAATATTATTCAAAGCAAATAAATATTCTAATAAATAATTGTCATTTTATTACACCAGGGGTTCCATGAAAAGAATGGACAGTAAAAAGGATTCCACTTGTCAAAAAGTTTAAGAAATGCTGCTGCAATTCATGGTAAGGCTTGGAATGTATTACCTATGAATATAGGGAGGCTTTTCTAAAAATTGCTGATATGGGGATAAATGACTCAGCATGTAAACAATTTCTATCTGATAGTACACAAATTATTTTAGCCATGCAGATTTTGGCCCATATACACAGCTAAATTGTTCTCAAATTTGATTACTGAAATGGTACCATAAATGATGATAATCTTTCATTAACTAGCTAAAAGAATTCAGAAAAATTCATTTTAAGAAATGATTAAGCTACGCAGATTTTCAAAATTACACTCCTCAAAAGTGAAATTGCAACACCAAGAAAGAATACACGTAGCCTCATGCAAATTACAGGAATGAGAGTTCTGAGGTGGAGATGCCAATGATAAAAGTTGCACATGCATTGGTTCACGTGGTACACATATGCGGGCTATAAAGGTCAGCCACTTTACCTTCTCATAAGTAGCATCTGAGTGTTAGAGCATTGGAGACTTTAGAAGAAGCATAGAAAATGCCTCTGAGATGTTGGCATGCTCAAAACTATCAGTTAACAACTGGGGAACGTGACCATATTATCGAACTCCATGAACTTGGTTTGTTGCTGCGCACAATGCCACTCATGTTGGGCACAACGTAAGTACCATCCAATGCTGTGTCATGCGATCGATTCACAAAGCTGTACATGCACATCGAAGAGGAAGAGCTCTGCGCAGACCAGCGTATTTAGTGATCAACTATTGGAAAGCCTTTCTCCACATCACATGATATCCAAAGTTGGTTGCCTCCAGGAGCAAGAGGATCTGTGTCCACCCAAACTATATACAACAGATTGCATGAAGTACACTTGAATTCATGGGTATCAGCCACAGGGATACCACTGACTGCTGAACACAAGACTAGAAGCCTGGTGTAGTGTCAGCGTCATAGTGCGTGGACAATCAAATGGCATTGGGTTTTGTTTACGGATGAATCTCGTTTCTGTCTGTGGAGGAATGATGCCTGTCGACAGATATGGCAGCGACCCTGAGAACACTACATTTTGCCGAGTGTCACACTGGGCATTATGGTTTGAAGTGACATAATGTTTGATCACAAGACACCTCTGGTACACATTAATGGCAGTTTGACAGCGGATCGCTATGTCACGCAAGTAGTGGAGCCTGTTGTTCTGCCCTGGTTGCACGAAGCACCCAACACAGTATTCCAGCAAGACAATACCAAGCCACATGTTGCATGGCATACTCTTAACAGCCTGACCGCATCTGACATCCTATCCTGGCCGGCAGCCTCTCTAGATCTGAATCTCATCGAACACCTGGGAGATGTTATTGGAGTGACATTGGCTGCAAATCCTGGATAATCTGCATATAGCAGTGGTATATGGCTTGACAAAGGCTACCTCAGGCACCATCAATGAACTCATTGATAGCATGCCTGGCCGGATTGCGGCCTGTATCGCTGCCTGAGATGTGCACATTAGATACTGAATAAATTGGTTTACAATGATTTCATGTGTCTGTTTTTTTAATCATTTGCATATCCATCTCACAACTCCCAATCCTGCAATTTGCATGACACTACGAGCATTCTTTCTTGGTGTTGCAATTTCACTTTTGAGGAGTGTATTAAATGTGTACAGATTGTGATACACAGATTTTTAAAATTATTAAATGTGCACTAATGAATTCAGCTTTGCAGACTTAAGTAGATTTTTTTAAAGAAATATATGTGTGGCTTACCTAAAAAAAATATGAATAAAATGTTTTAAACAAAAAGCACTTTACGCTATGTCACCAAAAACAAATGCTTTTTATAAAAGGAATGGTGAGAAAAAGGTATTACTACAGCATTGCGAATACTGTGTATTATAGCTATGACTGAAGGTTTTGGCAGTTGCAAAGAATAAATTCAGTGTTTCAAACATTCATCTGGCCTTTAACCATCCTGTTTTTAATTTTCAATAAATTACATGAGATCTTCAAAATATGATCTGTGTTAAATGATTTGTTCAATTGCAAGCTAATATAAGTGTGGGCATATTGAAGGTAGACAGATATATTATAACTATTTGATACGGATATTTCAAACTTACACCGGGCCCATCAGGACATGTTATAAGTTCAGAAGCACTGTTATAAGCAATTTCTCTACTTCTAAACTAAGCAAGCCATCTAAAGTGCTATTCTTGATGTAAACTCACTAAAAGATAAGATAATAATGAACATACAATTTATATGAAAATACAAAGAGGATAATGAACATGTTAAGCATAAAATGAAATATTAACACTGTTTCTCAAAGTAAATTTCTATTCATGCTACAATATAGAATTTACAGATATCATACTGCATAGATTTTTACTCGTGTTGCATAAAAAAAATATTTATCTTGCACAAAAATTTATTTTTTGAACTGATACTGCAACAGTTCCTTTCTTTTTCTTTTTTGCTTCATACAAAAGCAAACTTTTGCATAACATACTTGTAATACTGCACAATAAAAAACTGTTGTATTCAAATGGATTTAATATCATAAATCATAGTTTCTCAACCATTTCTGATTAACATATTTTTTAAAGTTTTTTTTGTTTAATGCTGCCTTTGTGTTTGCTTAGCACCTCTTACTTATGCAACCATGATATATCAAATATTCTTCTGAATGTGATTTGCAAATACTAATAATTCAATAATGTGCATTAAAATTTTTTGGTACTTAATTATTGCACTTACTTTACAATTAGTAATGATTAAAGACTTTTCACTTATTTATAGTTATTACAATGAAACTAGATTTTTGTCAGTGCAAAAATTCTTAACGTGGAGCATTTTTGCAAGCTTAAAGCAGAAACAGCATGTACTTTGTGTGTATTGGCTATCAGTACAAGTATATACATACATGTTGTGCTGCTTTGTGAATTTTACAGTGATATTTTATAGTTTGCATTTTGTACATTTCCCTGCAGAAAGCAACAAATTTACATACAAAATACATTAAAAGGTGTGACTGACATTATCAGGCATAGCTCTTAAAAAGGTATATGTCTGTAACATTTAATTGCATTTTAGGAAAATGTTTAAACAATTAAATTCCTCAAATGCATTCTTTATGGTGACTTCATACTGTGTTTGCTTCTCTAAATGCTCTCTTACAGCTTGTACGCTAGCAGTGCCTTCCTCTAGACCTTAGTACCATCAGCGGGCAAAATTGTTATGCTGGGAAACTATGTCTTAAAACAGATCATATTTATGTGAGATTATATATATATTTATGAATTTATATATATATGAATTCTGGTGAGAATCAACTCAGAAACTATTCTGAATATGTGGCAAATAACTAAGATTAGTTTTATTGGATCACAAAGTGCAAAACTGCTGCAATAATTCCTCATGATCACTCACACCTGCTGGTTCACGACAACAATCACAAGTTCAACATTATAATCAAAAGTCAAAGACTTTCTGATAGTCAGATACAAGCCACTTGCTGCATTTGATGATATAAAAAAATCCATTACTATTGAACATAAATATCATAACATTACATACATTAATTATAACAAATTAATGTGCACAATATTGACTTGATGGGTCAGCAAAAATTCATTTAAAGCCATTAACTACTGTTCATAATACTAAAACTACTAGACTTAATTTAAAATGTAAAAATTTTTCTATGATGATGTTACTTCTAGAGTTATATTTAAATCTTATTTTTTCAAAATAATTTGCTTTAGCTATATTTCCAAACCTGATGTGCATTTTATTATTTATAATTTGTATCACTACGTAATGTTTTTCTGACATTTTACAGTGTACTCATTTGGGCCTATATGTAGATATTAATTACCTTAAAGTATATGTACTTTAAATGTCCACAATGAATACTAGTAATTTTGTACACATCCCCATTATAATAAACAACATTAATTTATTTTTACAGAACAGGAGAGGATTTGCATGCATTTGAAGAAAACTCATGGGGGAAAACATAACAAAACAAAATTTGTTTGTGAATAACGTAAGAATAATCCTGGAATAATTTAAAATTTATGTGGCACACCTTTTTACAAAAATCACCTTGTATATCAATAGTAAATATTTTAGATTATCTATATGTTAAATATCATGATTTTAGAAAGAATTATTTTACATGTCTTACCCATGTATTTAGTGACTAATATGTATAGTTTTAAGTAACACAT
Source organism: Stegodyphus mimosarum (assembly GCA_000611955.2). Classification (NCBI taxonomy): domain Eukaryota; kingdom Metazoa; phylum Arthropoda; class Arachnida; order Araneae; family Eresidae; genus Stegodyphus; species Stegodyphus mimosarum. The sequence goes on from KK118872.1 coordinate 140,879, forward strand.
CCTCTCTGATAAAATAGCAAATATAGCTGAATAATATATGATGAAGTATATGGAAGGTATTATGTCATTGCAGTAATTTCATCACAATTTATACATAATATTTTTTTCAAATTCTAAAAACAGAACTCATGTCAGCTCAAAACATCATATGAAATAATATGTTAGATTAAAAAAAAAAAGGTAACTGATTTCTAATGAAGAAAGATGAAGGAAAAGATATTTACATACATAGCTAAATTATAAATTTTACTTCTTAATTCACTAATTCTTTTCTTTAAGTAAAAATGTACATAAAAAAAGGCAGATAAGTTTGTTGAATGATTTTATAATCATTCACAAAATATATGATCTTTACAAAGTTTAAAAATTCCAAGGATCACTAATAGTTAACTCTTGTAATTTATCTTCCATAGCAAATGTCCCTTCATCTTTATAAGGGGGAATTTGATCAGCAATCGGTGTTACCACAGCTAAAATGTCTTGCAAGGCTATATTTGATTTTCTGCTTTGTTTGATGAACAAATGACGTGAAAGCTGAGCTGCAGTTGGCCTTCTGCTTGGATCTCTTTGCAAACATAATTCTGTAAAAATGTGAAAAGAATCAGAGAATTGTCTCATACGATAGACATCTCCTAAAGTTCCTTGAGAGTGAGAATCTTCATTGCTATAATAAGTGCGAGAATCCAATGGTCTAGGGTGATAGCCCTGAAGTTTTTCTAGAAGCATCTGTGTAGGTGGCATTTCAGCAAACGGTACAATACCATTGGCCAACTCACATGCAGTTACACCTAAACTATATACATCTGATTTTGCATTATATCCCATTAAATTCTGTTCAAGTAATTCTGGACTCAGCCAGTTTAGATTCGTAACAGAATCAGGCGGAAAAGAATGAATAACAGTTTGCCATTTCCCATTGTTAATAACATTACAAGAATATCGAAGTCCAGAAAGCAAAGCTTTTCCTGATGATGAAATTAAAATATGACTTGCTTTTACACTTCTGTGAATAAAACCTCTCTTATGAACGTAATCTAATGCTGAGAGTACATCTTTCAATATTAAACCTATAGCTATTTCTGGTAGCCCTTCAGTAAAATGTGTATACATAACATCTTTTGCAGAACCATAAGTCATAAGCGGCATTATGGCCCATACCTCATTATGGAACACAAATGAGCAATAATATGGCAAAAGATTTTCATGCCTTAATTGCTTAGTAACTAAAATCTCCCTCTGAATGTATGTAACATCTTCAACACAAAAGTCTAAATTTGTCCTACGTATGGCAACTTGTTGCCCAGTAGTAATATGTCGTGCCACTGATACTGTAACTGCATCTTTCAGGCCTTTTCCAATTATAGCTAACAGAGCATATTGTGAAGCATCAGCTTCATAAGTAATCATGGTGGTATCTTTGGGTAAGAGAGGTATTGATTCTGATAAAGGTCTGTAAGATGATTCGTCATGAGCAATATCTCCTTCAACAGCAGTTTCTTGAACAGTTTTTGGACAGCCACAATCAGGCAGGCATGACATTGAATTTATAAATTAAGTACTTTATTATTTTTTCAACTTTAAAATCCTAGTTTCATAATAAACGGTAATCTTCCATTTTTAGAACATCTTGCACACATGTAAGAGCTGAAAAAATATATAAATATAAGTAAAAGAATAAACAAATATAAAATGAAAGATTCATAACTAGCGACATTTACTGAATTTAATCATATATCCCTCTTTTTTTATACTAATTTCAACATATGGAAATTGAAAGACAAAGGTAATGCAAATAATTTAATTTCTGATGGATGTGTTTTGAGAAAGAATATAACAGTTTAAAAATATTCATGCATAAATTACCAATAACTAACACAATATTACATAGTTAAAAGAAACCCACATTTCATTATGAAAACAGTAATATTAACATAAATAAGATATCTTCATTTCTATTTCCCTGTATCTTGAATTTTACCCATTCTTATTGTTGCCTGTTGTTTATCCCCAAGTCTCAAATCATTCAGTGTAGCTGGAGTTGCTGTCTGCATTGTGTGTAACGGGTTGCAAGGCATCATCATTGTTACCACTGTCTTCATCTTTGTAACTATTTAGTTAATCTTTTAACATACAGCGATCTTCAGAATCATCAAGAACATTAGATATCCTTGTTTTCTTTACATCATCTTGGATTATGTAGCATAAAGCGCAACAGTTAGAATACTTAAGACATTCATATCCCAGTTTTCATGATCTCGCATGGTCAGGTTGCCCAGCAGAAAAATTTGGCCTTCACTTAAACACACACTCCTTCACTTAAACATGTTGCATTGTTAGTAAATGAAAACGATTCTGTATGACGTTCGCAGGTAGTTGCAAGGTTCTGTTAATTACATGCAAACAATCACCATGTGGATGAATTTAGTTTAAAATTAAATAGCAACAAAATTTACAGATGAGCGTAACAGCACAGCACACTTATAACATCTGCGCTTTTGTTTGATGTAAACTCGATAAACCATCTTTATGAACAAGGACATATTAACTGTTACTGCTATATTTTTTCCTTGAATTTTGAAAGAAATCATCAAAATTTGGAACCTACCTTCTACAAAACAACAAAGAGTGGATTATATTCAAAGTTATGTGATTCTCCCGTGAAAAAAAGGGAGTATTAATGGATAGGATGACACCATATGGGTAGCTGAATATGATCAACAAAATAATAACCTTTGGGAAGTTTGTATTCATAGCTTTCTAAACAAAGCTTCTAGTAAAACTGGAGAGTCTAATAAAATAGGGAATCAACAAAAGCATTTATATGAAGCACAAAAACCAAGTGGGTTGAATACTGATTGTTTATGAAATAGAGTCAATTTCTTCAGAACTCTACTGGAACAACTGCCGCAACCTCCGCTAACATTCTTTGGCAGCCAACTTTCATAGTCAATGAAATAATACACAAGTCCCTAAAAATTTTTAAAACCTTGCACAAAAAAGCTAGGGAGGATACTATGGAACTGAGTAACTATGGAATATCAGTATCATATGTTCTTGTATTAAGTACAAAATGTGGAAAAAAACTGTATAATTAATTAATTATAATATAAAAATTGACATAAAAAATAAGACTATTTCTGGTATGCTTTTATACAACAGAATTATGTTAAACTGAAAATCAAGCATGAAGATATGTTAAATGAGTTAAAGACAAAAATCCTCCAATTTATTTTGCAGCTCAGTATATATATATAATTTTTTAAGATAATTTTAAAAGATACACTTAAATACAAAGCTCTAGAATAATTGTAGAGACATTAGGATTTTTTGGAAGCAGGAGAAGAGACAAATGTGCAATGCCCTCGGCGGCACTCGAACCACGGACTTAAAGGGTGACTGGAAATTAGGGGACCCAATCGCCAAATCCTTTTGGTGGAGAATCATCATCCACCAACTTTTTTAGTTCGGGCACCACTGTAGAGACATTAAGTATTTTTTGAAAGCAGGAGAGATGAAAAATGAGCAATGCCTTTGCCAGGACTTGAATAATACACTGAGTGTACTGACCACTACACCACGAAGACATGCTAAGAAGGCAGGAGAAATACTTTACATACTTCCCGGCAACTAGGGATTAGGGGTCTCAATTGCCAAATCCTGATGGCGGAAAACGATCATCTATCACCTTTTTTAGTTTCAACGTCATTGTAAAGACATTAGGCATTTTTTGAAAGCAGGAGAGATGAAAAATGAACAATACCCTTGCCGGGACTTCATCCACGGACCTCTCGATTACGTGCCGAGCATGCTGACCACTACACCACGAAGGTAAGCTAAGAAGGTGAGAAAAATACCTTATATACCTACACACATTACTACACAATTATTCTTCTAAAGTTCCTTAAATGCTAAACAAGAGTTTGAAATATAATTTGGTAGTAATACCAGCATATAAAAATGAAGTGATATAAGAAGAATGCACTAATGATATATGATGAAGAATAAAAAAAATAAAGGCCTTCAATGCTAATAACTATGAGGAAATAAATTAGATGCTAGTTGAGCCACTTCTTCACAAAATTCAACAGCACAATGTATTTCTTGGTGTGGTTCATTATTAAAGAGAAGTTTTTCAGCAACTCATGAATCTACAAGTACCCCTTCATTAATGCTGTCATTAACAGGTGAAGTTATAGCCACATGATTTCTCTTTAAATGAGCTAACAATAGGATAATTTTATACTTCCCTCCAGATTAGGACTGTATGCAGAATACAGAATGTTTAAGCTACAGTGGCAGTTGCTGCAAGGGGATTAGCAATAATTTTTAACAGCATTCCTTATCTTCCCCTTTTTAGGGGGAGAGAGGGTGAGTGTGTTCATTGCAGGTTTCAGTTCCTCTCTCAGTATAACATAAAATGTTTCACTAGCCCTATGGCATATTACCACCTGGTGCAATCTGTCAAGGTCCTAAATTCTGCTGCTCAGTGCCATTCTAAATTCGAAAAATTTTGACTTTGTTAAATTTTGTTGCTCAGGCTTCTCTAAACTCTAAAAATTTTACCACCTCTAAATTTTGCTGTCCAGTGTAGATGCACCAGGTCTGGTGCCAGAAATGCTAACCATCATATGTCTGTATAGTCTCAAATTTTTTTCACCAGAATGTTCCAGTGATGCTATGTTTGCCTATTCAGCCCATATTTCAGACCTAGAAAGTATGAAAATTAAGCCGAGGATTAAGCTTCACTGAGTATATAAGGTATATCTCCCACATTCTTAGCATGCCTTCGTGATGTAATGGTCAGCACACTGAGCCGGTATTTCAGAGGTCTATGGTTCGATCCCCGGCGAAGGCATTGCATATTTTTCATCTCTCTTGTTCCAAAAAAATGCCTAATGTCTCTACAAGTATACTTCTAATCTTAACACTCATTAATATAAATTTTCCGAGGATTAAGCTTCTCTGAGTATACTTGTAATCTTTCATATATATTTTTTGAATTACCTGAATCTTGTTCTGTACTAAACCAACACACTTTGATTAATTTCAGCAGATTTGATTTTCTTTGCTGAAAGAATTCTCAGTACTTGCATGCTATCCCATCAACCTTGAAAGTTGACTACTATCGAATAATCAAAATTGTCGGGGATCCCACCAAAGTCGTGCCAATCATATATGTGAAATTCTGAAGGAATCAAAACATCTTTATATAATAAACAATCTTTATACAATCTGCTTCATAAAAAGATTTCTTCCATTTCTACTATTTTGTTAGGCTTTCTGATTTAACCAGAAGCTCTGTTTAGAAAGTCATGAGCATAAACTTTTCACAAGTAATTGTTCTAATCTATTACTGTTTTGTAGGCGATATTCAGCTGACCAAATCAAGTCCATTAATATATTTATATATATTTTAAGTAGGATGCTATAACCTTGAAAATAATCAACTGCTTGATATTCTGTAGAATGCAGGTCTCAAATTTTAATCACATTTTCAAAATGCAAGAAAAACTTACAGAACAGTTAATGTATATCCTTGTTCATAAAGACAAATCATGGTTTATCGAAAATTAATTGGGGTTAGATTAAACAAAAGTGATACCATGCTTATCCATAACTGAGGGTAACAGTTTCATGGTTGATGGGATAATACATAAGACCCCCTCTTGGAAAAGAAAACAAAAAACTAATTGACATCCTCTATATGTTATTCATTATTCAGATCAATAAGTTGTTTGGGAATGAATTCAGTACAAAACTAGTTGTTTCTCAAGACATAATAGAGTATGCCAGATGCAGATGTCTAGACCCAGACACGCAGCAACAGTGGAAAACAAAATTTGTCAATCTTATGCAACAAAGTCACTAGCCTTCTGTAGACTTATATGTGAAGTTGATGATCAACCAGACTGAGCTTCCTTTAGTACATTTTGTTCACCCTTTTTAATCTTTCCACTCATTCACATGTGTTTTTAAATTGTCTGGTTTTAGTTTTGCTTTAAACCACTAACAACATATTTTGATGAATTTTAGCAGATTTAATTCGCTTTGCCTAAACAGTTATCAATATGGGGCATTATTCAAAAACACAGCATTCGTACAAACCCGTGTTTTTATTATTATTATTATTACTTTATTTTGCTTTTACTGTATTCTTTATGTGCTCTCTCCATAATATATTCATGGAATAACATCATCTAGGACAGCATAATTATTTGTGTTATAGTACAAAAAGTTAAAGCATCTTTTGAATATTCAATGCAGGATGCCACATTCTGAGAAAAAAATCTTAGTGAAATCAGAAATGGATTTCTCTCATACAACCACCTTATTTTTTAGACTATCAGCCTATGAGCCTGTTGTTCTCTCTTATCAAGATAGGTCTACAGGGTCAAAGTTTTCAGACAATTCAAGCTATCTAGAACAACACAACGGCCAGTCTTAGAGTGTGTTCTGTTTGTACAAATAACAGGAGTATATGCATGTTATGCTGAATATGAGTATACATTATAATTTAAAATTTCAACCTGAATTTATCTATAAGCATTTTCTGTGGGTTTTCTGAGCATATCACTATCTTCTATATAATGAAATTATAACAGAAATTAATTACATAACAGATTCATTAGAAAGGGAATAATAAAATTCTTAAATAAAATATTAGATAACAGATTAAGATAAATACTTTTGCATATCATTATTTTCCAATTACACATGAAATTTCATATATTTCTCAATTAAAATTCAACATTGTATACATGATCAATAATTTTGACTTCAAATCTTAGCATTTTTCTTTACTTACTTTGAATTGTACTGGAATTTGTGAAGATGTATTCAAGGAAATATGAAGAAGCAAGGCTCACATGGACTCATTAAATTGTTTTCTTCAGGGATTTTTATTACTCTGCAGAAAAAAAACCATTAATTAGAATAATGTATTATATAGTAGAACCCTGATTATCCGAGTTTTGATAAACCATGGTTTTCGTGTTATCTGAGCCCAATGCAATAGATAAAAAAAGTCATTAAAATAGCCTTCCTCAAAAGGTAAACAACCTGTAGACTTGGATTTTAGAAATAATTCAAATCGTAAAGATAAGAACCCTTGTTACGAATTGAAATGAAATGATGCTGGGGTAGTGACATCAGCTTATAAGAATAAGATCAATCAATGTAGCTAAGAGTGTGTGTGTGTACCTTTTGTGCGAAATTTTGAAACGTTTTCACTGTTATGTATGTGTATGTGTTTTGCGCTTCAATAAAGTGTCTTCGTGAAAATTGAAATGATTATTGCCTTTCGGACACTACAAAACACCCATGCTTCGCGTAGATGCGAACCCGATTCCGATATTGAATTCTTGTTCTCAACATAAGAATATGGCACCCCCAGGTAGGCAGGTGCTCGTAATTTGAAGTATTCCCTGAAAATGGATTTGAATGCATTAAAAGCAAAAAGAAAGGGTTTGAGAATGTCTTTTACTCTCTGCCTAAGGAAAACTGAAAATAAATTGCTTAAAGAAGTTGTTGATGTAAATGAAATTTCCGTTTTACGGCTTCAAATTACTGATAAATTCCAGAGACTTGAAAGTTGTCAATCATTAATTGCTGAAAATTTGCTGAAGACTGAAGATGGTATGAAATTGTATACTGATGATTTTGAAGAAGCCAAAATGTACAGGGACAGGCATGTAGGAATCTGTGCTAAAGTTGAAAAACGACTGCAAGAAGCTACTGCAGCTAAAAATGAGAAACGAAAATATAAATTACCAAACATAGAGCTTAAGAAATTTTCAGGTGAGCTTAAAGAACAATCGTCTTTTTGGAGTTTATTTCAGAAGATTCATGAGGATAGGTCTCTACCTGATGCAGATATGATGCAATATCTGGTACAGTCTGTGCAGCCAAAATTGAAAGCTGAACGTCTTATTCAGAGTTTTCCAGCTACTGCGGAGAATTACCCGAAGGCTATTGAACAGTTAAAAGAACGTTTTGGAAGAGATGATTTACTCTTCCAAATTTATGTCTGTGACTTACTAAGCATGGTTTTGAAGAATGCAGTGACTAAATGAACCAAGGACGATTTAGCAGCTTTATACGACGAACTGAAATCTAAATTAAGAGCTTTGGAAAGCTTAGGAAAAACTCAAGAAAAATATAGTGATTTTCTAATTCCATTAGTTGAAAGTTGCCTTCCAGAGGAAGTGTTGCTGACCTGGGAAAGAAGAAGAAATTACAAAGCAAGTGAAACCAAAAGTTCCCGTACTTTAGAACAGCTGATGAACTTTCTTCGCCAAGAATCCAAGGTGTAGAAATGGTGTCCTTAGCAAGAAGAGGGTTTTCTCATGTTAATTCTAAAAGTAATATTGTTGTGTTCCTGGAAAACCAGAAATCGGTGAACTCGCGACAGCCTCTGCCTTAATAAATCTTGATGATAATACAGGTAAGCGTCTCAATTGTATTTTTTGTGATAAGTTTCATCCCAGCGACAAATATTTTAAAGCAAGAAAAATGACTTGAGTGAGAAAAAAGTGAGAAAAAGCACATACTGCTGAAGAAAGGTGCATATTTTTCATGTCTTAAAAGGGCAGGTCACTTAAGCAAATTTTGTAACGTTAAACATCAGTTGAAATGTTCCCAGTGTAATAATTCCCATTTTGATGTTATGTGTCCTCAACAAGGAAAGGTACGTAAAATAGAGAATTCCCTCTCTAATTGCGAAACCGTTTACTTGCAAACACATTCTGTAGTCATTCGGGCTCACAGACAAAAGCGGAAAGTTCGCGCTCTGTGTGATTCAGCTAGCCAAAGTAGTTATGTAACCAAAACAATTATGACATTATTAAAGGTTCCTCCACTTTGGAAAGAAACTATGGTACACGCACTGTTTGGGGAAGAAGAAACGAAACCGAAAAAACACAAGATATTTTCTACTGAAGTTAGTGGTTTAAAAAAGTCATATACTTGCTGTTTTGAAGTTCTTTCCGAGAAAAGGATAAGTGGATTTATTCCAAAAGTTAATGATTGTAGCATTTTACATGACTTGAAATGACATAAAATAGATTTAACAGATTCTTTTTGTAAAGATAGCGAGATTGACCTTTTGATTGGAGCTGATGTTTTGAGAAAATTGCTGACTGAGAACTTAGTGGAGCTGGATTCGGGTCTTACAGCCTTGAAAACTAAACTTGGGTGGACAGTAACTGGAAAGCAAAATTCATGCACGAGAGGTAGCATTCTAACTACTTTGTCTATGCATGTTGGGAACATTTCTTTGAGTGCATTATGGATATTTGAAGTTTTAGGAATAGCTGATTCATCCAAATCTTTTAAGGAAAATGATAGTTTAACTAATTTTGAAGACAAAATACAAATTCTTCCTGATGGGAGATATGAATTAGAATTACAATGGAAATGCAATATCACGCATTTATCTGATAACAAATAACTGACCTGGAAGTGGCATGGAAAGGTGATTAGCAAGTTAAAATGTGGTAAACTTTTAAATGACTATCAAAAGGTATTCCAGAAATGGGAAAGAATGAGTATAATTGAGCGTGTACCTGAAATTGAACTCGATAAAGAATGTCACTATTTGCCTTACAAGCCAGTGGTTAAATTAGATAGTAAAACTTCAAAAATTCGTCCGGTTTTTGATGCTTCTAGCTCTCAGAGAGGGAAACCCTCTTCAAATGATTGTTTAAAGCAGTCTCAATTTTGAACAATGCTCCCAGTCATCCTGATGAATTTCACAGCTGCTTAGTGGAGAGATCTAGGCTATTTTTTTAACCTCTAACATTAAATCCTATTCAGCCGTTGGACCAAGATGTTTTAGTAACTCTAAAATGAAATTACTGACACAGACTCTTGAAAAATTATACGAAGATGTAGGAAATAACAAGCAGCTGCTGAAAGCCTAAAACAAGTTAATCTGAAAGATGTCATTTACTGGCTGGGAAAATTCCGTAACAATGTAAAACAATCTACCACTCTGAAAAGCGTGAAAATTATTTCACCAAATGATGATAACACAAGAATGACACAAGCAGGTGATGAAGAATCAGTGATTATCTTAAACAAGAATGATAAACAATTTAATTTGCCTGATAAGGCCACTGTAAATTTAGTTACGCACAATGAAGTTCTGTTGACAAAGGCATGAGAATTGTTCAAACCAAGATTAATCACACGGATGGCTTGAATGCGATCAAAAAGGCACTGCTCTGCTGAACAGCAAGATGATATACCACCAGCTGACATTATGATGTAGCGATGTTTACGCAATACAGCAGCAAGAAAACAAGGTAGCACAATGAAACCTAAAGTTGTTATTGATTTTTTTGTGTTTGTGATATTATGTATAAAGTACCTCATTTCTATAACAGTATATGTTTTCAGGTTTATAATACATATTATGCTTAATACTAGATGTGTATCTGTACATTAGAACACACATATATTTTATATTACTATGTACCTGTATGAATTCTGTATATTAGTAATAAAATTGTCACTGTATTAATTGGTGCAATCCGAGTTAGCCCTGGTCTACATTAACTCAGATAATCGGGATTCGACTATATCTAAAATGTAATTATTGTAAGCTAAGTACATAAAATATTATTCTACATAGTTTTCTCAAATTTTTGATAAACAGAAGTATATTCATTTCCATGCATATGTTAAACAAAATTCTCAAGGGCAACAGGAAATAATTTTAAGTATATGCTACAGGCAGGCACTAAGTGACAGATCTCCTCCTGATGACAAAAAACTTGAGTTGTTTACGCCTCCCCTTTTTTTGTTAAAGCAAAATTACTGAAAGACAAGCTATAAATATCTTGCAATACAATAAAAACTGTTATTTCTTGAACAGTAATTTACCATCTAGAGAATGAATATTTATTAATGCACTTTTCTGTTTTACTGAAAGACTAGATAAGCATGTTCATGTAACTTATTTTAGAGAACTGTTAAAACTATGCATTTGATAAAAAAAATTATAAATAAATTTTAGCTCCCTAGATTTGAAATTACACATTTTCACAATCTGCTGATACGAATTTCACATAAAATTCCTTGAAAAATCTCTCTCAAATGAAAATAGTATCAATCAAAACCTTAAGGCCAAATTCTTCAGTAAAATAATAAGCTAATTAATGCTAACTAATAATCAGATCTCTTGAAACTTGCTTCTTTGCAAAAATACCACTTACTTAAAGAAAAAAGCCCCATAGGAATATTTTGCTTGACTTTACACTGCCATTATCTCCTATTATAGATATAAAAACTGAACAATAAGGACGAAAGTCACTTAACATTACGTAAAATAAAACAGCCTTTCAAAATGATATGTATTGCCTATCAAAATTTAATATGGATGTGAAAATTAAAAGTTTTCATTGGCATAAATACTTTTATCATGTTTGGCCAGATGATTTGATGAAATCAAATGTGGTACCATTAATATTTTTGCAGCACTAAAAATACTGCTAAGAATGTTAAGTTATTAAATGCATTTTTCTAAAATATGGTTTTTCATTAAAAAGGCCTAAAGCCTTTCATGTTTAAAAAACATTCATTCAGATGTTTGTTCCCAAATTACCATTCACAGACATGCTTTAAAAATCTGAACTTTTACATTTAATGAAATTCAGTTTTCATTTGACTCCCAAAATTAATACTTCCTTGACAAGATTTTCTTAGCCAGTTCCGCATATTATATTGAAGTAAATTTAAAGAAAGCAGGAAAACAAATCCCAATAATGCAAAATAGAATGAGGTCGACATTCAACATTTTACCATGTTTAATTTTACACCACTTAATTCCTGTCATCATTGCCCATTAAATTAATATTTTATGGAAGTAGAATTTTTTTTAAAAAAATTGAATATTAATTCTTTTTAAGTTTCTTAATAAGGAAAGAAAATTTATTTCAGAACATGATATCAAATAAAAAATTTAAATCATATTTTAGATTTTTACAAGCATCCTGGGAATCCAAATTGCAAAATAATGCGGCAATTTAATCTTTATATTTTCGCAAATTTACAAGACAGCTTTGCACAAGCCAAATTTCATGGAAGATTACTTACCACTGAAAATATCTACGGAATAAAAACTTCATCATTGGTAGGTTTAAGAGGTACCATAACTACAAATCTGGCCTCAGCAATGTCTGTTCCAAAATAAATAAATACATTCAATTTTAATACTTTTAAGATAATATACTAAGAATACCTTTACGATAAATATGTGTTCTTTTTGACTGCAAGATATGACTACGAATTGCTAAAACTTTACATTAAACTATCATTAGCATAAAAAAAGCTACATATTTTTTAAAAAATTAGAATATTAATCCCAACAAATAAAAATACATGGTACTTACCTAATATTCCCCTGACTGTGAAACTATTGCCAAGCAGCACGATTTGGCACCAAATTATGGTAAGTGTAACATAAGAACAATCTGAGCTTTTATTCCATGTAATTTCGACTGATTCTTGATAAGCTAAGTTTCGTTTTTACAAACAAGGCTATGAATTAACTGCTATTCTGTTCCCCCCCCCCACATTCTGAAAAAAAAATTGAGACTTGTCTTCTACAGAATAGCAAGCACTTCATTATTTTCAGGATTATGGCAACCTACTGTACAAAAAGGTGTCCATTAATTGACATGTTATAATTAGCTGAATATGACTGACAAAACACTCACACATTGGAACAATTTACCTCTTTGCAATAACATGTTGCTGAACTAAAAACCCTGTGCAGATGAGTGTGTCATATATGCATCAGTTCCAAATGTCACTAACAGTGAGTGATGCACTGGTGCATCGCTGCTTGCATTGATCTTCCAGCTGGGTGTGTCACATATGCATTCTTAAACATACATGTTCTTTCAGAATTTTTTTAAATCACTAGATGGCAGTACAGTAAGCTTATTTGAATTACACATTGGTGTCCTTGTGTTCATGAAGTACTTTCTGATGCTGGTGATTCATTTAGATGTACGAGAAGATGATATAAAGTTAACAAAACCCAGCTGATGCATAGTTGTCTTCACATTATATAGACATTGACTAGTTTCCAATGCTTCAAATTTGTTTTTGTCCTACGGGAAGATTGGGAACGGAGCTGTTGTTTGAGGAACTCCGGTTTGTATTCAGTTTGCATCTTTTTTAGATAACAGATGCAAGTTTTTTGCACTGGGTAATAAAGTTAAACTAATAGTACAATGCGTAAGAAAAAGACGTTAATGGCAGAAGAGTATATTCGAATTTATTTAATTTTTAGTGTTCATTCGAACCCATGAGTGACTATTTTGACATCAAAAACTACATATTTAAGTGAGAATAGCGATTTTGATATGAAAGTTTTCTCAAAGACTGAATTGGAAGTTTGTTTTGCTTTCACCTCACAATCCAGCAAAACAGTGGCTACTCCATCATGACCTCAACCTGTTAAGTAGCTAAAGCCTTATGAATTTAGAAGAATTGCAGAGTAAACTTAATTCAAAGTTATGAAAATGAAATTGATTTTTTCATAATTTTTTCAATAATCTAATGAACACAATAGTTGAAGAAACTAATAATTTCTATGAACAAAAGATGAGTGAAAATCCCTCTTCATCCAAAATCAACATACTTCTCTAGATGTGCTTAAAATGAGGGGATTCCTAGGATTAATTATTCTCCTGGGATGGAATGATTAAGATTAAAAAGTTCGACCTGAAAATGTGTTATAAACTAATGAAATTATAGTGACTCAATTATCACACACTGTCTCCTTTCTGAATCATTTATGCTATAGTACTTGATCATGCATTTTATTATTTTTTACATATATCATAATTATATCTCTTTATATATCACATTTATCAGAGTGTCGAATTTGACTTCACAAGTATGCTCCGAAATTTCATTGCTGTAGATTGGATGATTACCAATATATTTATAATCCTACTAGTAACCAGAGCCAGTATTAGAGATTTTGCTACTCACTACAATACCTGTGCCTCCTACTTCTACCACATGCCACCAGTGGCCGAGTGGTAAAGATTACTGAATACAGGAAATTCGAACTGGTTTCGGTTCGATTCCAGGCGAACCAGCTGGCTGCATGGTTTGTTTTCCCCATGTGTAACATGAATACGAGCCAGTTTTCTTCAGCAATTAGGCCCAGTTAAATCGCTGAATACTGGTAGTTCCGACCTGGGTTCGAATCAAGGCGAACGGGCGTTTTCATATTCAACGAGCGTTATTCTTCAAATGGATGTTTCATAATTTTCCCAGTGTGTAACATGTATGGGGAGTAAGTTTCTATAAGAAAGTCCACCATGAAGGCATCCTAGTGTGCTTTGCCATAATAAACTAAACTAAACCTTCAGAAACTTTCTCCACGAGGCATGTAGCCCTCGTGGACGCAAACCAGCTCCCTTTTTGACCTGTGTTGTTCAAGTAAACTTGTCTAACTTAGAGAATTAAACTCACTTTGCTTAATCTAAAAAGCAGATGAATTTTTATCCTGGTTTAATGTTTTTGAATTATATAGAAGATTTTTACAATTAACAAAGATAATTTTTTAATTATACAGAAGCTAAGATAATTTTTTAGCTTTTATTCAGAGCAATAGAAAAATTTTGCTGTTCAGCTATTCCTTGGCATGCATTAAAAAAGATAAGAATTCCACAAATGATTAGGCCAGCTATTCCTTGGCATACATTAAAAAAGATAAGAATTCCACAAATGATTAGGTAGGTAATGTAGACTACCTTTCTGCCCTTCCTTACTGAATACATTACTATGAATATGCTTATTAATTAGAAGATAAATTAGGCGAAGGGAAAAAAAATATTACACAATTTGTACATTCTGTAAATGTCTTGTAAAAAAACATGCAATGCACCACATTCAGTAAAACAATGAGTTCTAAGAACAACAGGGCTCTAGTGTAGAACTGGGTGTCCCTTGTTTTTTGGCGAAAAATTTTGTTCAGTTTTGGCGATGAAACCCCATTTCTGTTTACCATGAGAGTTTTAACTTCTTGATTTATTTAATTGAAAATAAATCGATGTGCACATGAACAAAGTCAAAATGTGCAATGATTAGTTTGTGCAATTCTCTGATGTTTTTTTTAAGTGAAAATAGGTCGATTTGTACATGGACACAGAGTTTGTGAAATTCTTTGACTTCTTGTTTTAGTTTTGTGTAGCGGCAATCTTGAAATTGTGTATTATTGGCGCCGATCTTGGCATCAAAACAGAATCGCCAAAAAACAAGGGGCACCCAATTGTAAACTTTTATCAACAACAGATATTCTGAACAGTGTTTAGAGTTCACCCAACAACAAATTTCTATCTTCCACCACATAAACGATATAACTTTAATGCTAAAGTATGAAGAAATGAATATAAATAAAGTTATATACAATTTAAGGCCACAAAAATGGAGATTAATTCATCATGATCCCAATTTTTACAAAAATTGCTAAGAATATTTTAAAATATATACAGAGCAATTAAAACATTACAGCAAAATTTGACTGGAATGAGAATTAAAACTTTACTAGCGAAAAACAGGAATTTCAGAGAAATAATAATTTATAGCAAATATGTCTAAAATTACTTGAATGAATGGGACTTATGTTGTGAAATATATTTTCCATGCAAGAATAAAAAAGAATAATACAGGAAGATAATGAAAAATGTTTTAATGAATTTTAGTGCATAAAAATATTTAAGTGCTTTAAATTTTAAAGAATCTCAAATCAGAATGCTTTTAAAATTATTTAATACCTGCTGTATTTAGCAGATAACATCATTTTTTAATAGACGTATTCAAATTACAGTTAAAAATTCATGTGAGAAATAATGCTAAAATTCACATAACCAGTGTCCAACAAGTTTGTAAAATCGAGTAAGAATTCAACTTTCAACATTGAACTTTATTTCAGGTGCCGTTTTCACTTAAGCAATCAATACTCTTAATGCATTTCTAATATTTTCTGATATACTGCCTTGGTTTCTTGAGGATTTCAAAATATTAAGCTGTTAAACTTAATACACACCATAATGTTTTTGTTTACCAATTAATTACAATCATACATACAACTTGGGATTCTATGCTTTAATCAAGCTGATGAAGTGCAATGAAATTTCAGATCTTTGCGATATTTCTTTCTAAAGCACTTCATAAAAAAATAAATAAATAAAACATGTAATAACGCAATAACATAAAGTAATTATTTATAATTTTTTTAATAAACATTAATTATAATTTCTGCAATCGGGTACATTTCAGTCCGGCTTATTTAAAATAGGTTAATTCCCAGTGAACGGTACGCTCCTTGTCCGCCATCTTGTTTTTGGCGACTATTGGAGAAACACGACTCAGCGAAGCACACGCCAAGTACCTAAGCCTAACACGCAGCGGGACACCAATCGTTCGCCATCGCAACATCGGAAAACGTGACGCCGACGATGTTCCGATGGCGAGCGGTCGATGTATCTTCGTGTTAGACCTAGAAACTCAGCGTGAACTCTATGGAGTCGTGCTCCGAAAATAGTCACCAAAAACAAGAAAATACAACAAAAATACAAAACAAAAATAAAAACTAAATACAAAACTAAAATTTAAATGCTAACAAACAAAAATACAAAACTAACTAACCAACAAAAATACAAAACTAAATACAAAACTATAATACAAAACTAAAATTTAAATACTAACAAACAAAAATACAAAACTAAAATTTAAATACTATAAAATTAAAAACAAATACTAATTAAGAAATTTAAATACTATAAAATTAGAACAAATAAAAATTTTGAAATAAATATGATTGAAGAGAATGCAGAACCTAACCACTCCACTGGTGAAAAACAAACGGAAGAGAAAGGGTGAAATGGACAAGGAGAAAATAAGTATCGCCCGAGAAATGGCGCCAAAAAAATCGCCAAAATAGCGTACCGTAAACTGGGATAGAGCCTTTAAAATAAAAACGCATACAGAGTTAACTTCTTACTTTCCAGAGTTTTTACTAAGCAGATATTTCTAATGAATTTCTTATAATTAAATAACCCAGTCTTCATATGCAGCTAGGTTTCGTGTATTATATATTGTGTAAACAATAACTGATTGTGTAAACAATAATTTTCTTACTTTAGAATAAAGCTCCATATTTTGCACCGCAAAAGTTATACTGCATAAGGCAAAATCTAACAACGCATATTACAACAAGATACATTCTCGAAATAGTAGTTCAGTAAATTCATTCTGCACCGATTCCTGCGTTACAAAATTGGCAAAACATGGACAGACAGACAAAGTAGACAGTTTTCTTGTATTGCACCCGCTAAGTCTTTCTGCACTGACAGTCGAAAAATCAAGTGCGAAGGAATGGGCAATTTCGTATTTCAGGGTAGAGTGAAAAGGAACCTTGTACATTTTGTACGAGTTCAAAAGGCCAGGGAGATAAGATGGGAGAAAATAAATTAAAATAAATGGCCCAAACTTAATAGAGACAGAGAGAGAGGAAAAAAAAAAAAGGGCCTATAGAAAGAAAAGGAAAAGTAGAAAATTTCCTAAAATACTATTGTGTCATGAATGCAATCAAAAGTAAAGCTCCTATATGTATGTTAGTCAAAAGCAGAGGAAGCTGTGTTCATTTACAATAAATAGTGTCTCCCGTGTGTGTAGTGAGTTCATTTGGTAAAGCTGCCTAGATGTGATGATACTGGAAATAAAGAAAGGAAAAGAAAAATCTGAAATGTTTCAGATTTTAAATTACGTCCAAAGAGCGTTTTTTTAACGTTTTGTGTGTTACGTTTACTTATTAAAATAATAATATTTTACCATAGACTATAAAATACCACTTAAACTATAAAATTCAATTCAACAACAATATCGCAAAATAATTTTTAAATGAACATATCTTTAGAATTTCCGATACACAGTTCCGCGAGCTGGAGATAGAAAAGTTTTACCCCCTCTTTCCCCGTAGAGTGTTGTCATTGCGTTGAGTTTGTTAATCGATGATTCGTTAAAGTTTTACAAAATATGAAATCGATAATATAACAAATTTCAACTTTGGGCTTCCAGATGCCCATATTTGGGTGGAAATGTACTTTACTCAAAATTGGACGACTCTAGGTACCGTTGTTTTATAACAATGCGAGAAGCATACATACATTTACGCAGATTCCTCATTATTTGATTTCTTTAAATATAATACAGGGCGATAATGTTTGGTGGTAACAGTTTCGAAAGTGAATCGGATATTTATAGAGAATCAATGCAAAATGCGAAAACGAAAACAACAGTCCTATGGGGACAAAGCCCCTTTGGACTAAAAAAAGGATTTGGGGTCCAGTTGTATAACAGCTTAAGTTCTAGTTAAGAAGCTAGCTTTTGCTAAGTAAGAAAAAATCTATATTAAAAAAATTAATAATTAAAAAGAAAAGAAAATAAGTGCTAACATGGGAAACAAGGCAATATGTGTGCCCTTGAGAACTAACTACAAAAGACACATCATGACAAAGCAGATATTATTTTAACTAAAATAACATTTACTATTACCATTCGCAACACATTCATACATTTTTCAGAAAGCAGCATCGGACAAAAACAAAAATCCATGGACAGTGCGAGAACATATCATCAAAATTAAATAAATAAATAACTGAATAATTTATAGAATTCATTTTTATTTCAATATTAATTAAACTTAATATTTATTTATTAATTTAACCATCATAATTTATTGTAGTACTAGTTTAACGAATTCAGGCACAGCATTAGCATATAATTCTAAGTTTGAGAACTGAGAGGAGTCGGAGTCGATACATGTTATTAAGATCATTAAAGTCATAATCGGCAATTTTAATTGCCGGGTTGGAGATAGCACTTTGCCTCTGATGAAATTTTTTGGCAATTTTATAATAGTGGTGTTAATAACTCGACCCCTAACTCATCATGTAAATAAGAATTCCTAACGTACCACTCAGCGCCAGCAATTTGACGCAGTGTACTGCTCTGGGCGGCTTGGAGCCTCATACGATAACTCTTTTTAGAATATGCCCATACCGGGCAGGCATAACACAAAAGTGGATGCAGAATGGATTTATAAATGAGTAACTTATTGTCGATAGATAAAATGCTGTTTCGAGCAAATAGGGGTTAGAGTTTAGCTTTACGCACCCGACACCTTTGAATAACAGAGTGTATATGTAGGGCCCATGAAAGAGTATTGTGGAGAATCACCCCAAGTACGGGACCTGCTTGGCCCAGGAAATTGGAGTATTGTAGAACACCAGGGTTTTGCAAATTTTCCTCTTTTTCGTGAATAGGATTGTGTACGTTTTGGATACATTGACTTGAACTTTCCATTGTACCAGCCAAGTCTCAAGTGCATGTATGTAATTTTGTAATCGTTGGATAACTGAACCAATAAATGCGCTTTGAGCAAGGATCGCTGTGTCGTCAGCGTACATAGCTAAGGTGGTGTTTGGTGTTGTAGGTATGTCGTTCACGTGGATATTAAAAAGTGTGAGGCCCAAGAGGGACCCCTGGGGAACCCCAGCCCTGATGGGGCGGAGAGTGGAATTGGAGCCAGCTACGTGAACTAAAAAGTGTCTACGACGAAATTCCTGAGATCCGACGGGGATCCGAAGGTAAGGCTCCTCTAGTCCTAAGGCTATACGCTTATTGACTGCTGATAAGGAACGTAGCACAAGGCCAAATAGCTATCTCGTAACTATTCCGTAGTGTCTCTAGGGAATAGTTACCAAAAAAGAATCACAATTACTAACTATTGTATAATGCTGGAAGTTAATGAAAATAATACATAAATGAATTTAAGATCTACAAATGTATTTTAAAAGTGGAATAGTGTTCTCAAGGTATTCCAGCTAAGTCTCGAAACCCTGCTAGTTCAATCTGATTTCAATTCAAGAGCCTAAAGTAACTTTTCCGATATGTGTGTGGAAGTTTGGAACATAGGAAACTTTAAACGTCGTTCTGACTCCAAGAAGATTAATATTTATTTACATTTTTTGGATATGGAATAATACAGACAGAAAATTAGTCAATGTTCTTTTTCTTGTTGAAGGCTTACTGTTGCCACTCTGGTGAAAAGAAAAACGCATGAGAGAAGTTTCGCTGATGGCGCTTCATCAACGCGAATGATGTCACCACATGTGTATATATAAACTAGTTTCTCTCAGAAACTCTGCCTGAAAAGCATTCTGATTCATAAGCAGACATTCTTAATGAACGTTTTATAATTAAATAACCCAGTCTTCATATGTAGCTAGGTTTCGTGTGTTATATATAACTAAGTTAAAATGTGCATATAAAATCAAAATAAATGTTTCTCCGAAGAATATCCGTTATATGTAACACAGCAAAAAATTTGTAAACTATGTGGCGATCACGTGGTTCAGTGAAGCCTGGTTAGTTGCTTGCTCGTGTCGCCATCTATATTCGCCAGTGGGAAGTGCTGCGTCGCATAAGCTCAATTTACTGGGAGTCGAATTCTTTACCGCTAGCCCAAAAGAGCTCCGTTGTGTTAGGTTCAGGAATTCTAACTCTTTCAAATTTGCGATCGTGGAGTTGTTCTCGAGATCAATCCGCCCCAATCTATAAGCAATATTTTTAATTGTTATTAATTTAGTATCTAATAAAGCTCCGGAAAAATTTGAAATATCCTGAACTCAAACACATGTAATATTTTATTAGGATTTTTACTCCAATGTTTGAGTAATCATTCGTCTATAAAAGAATTTCATCCACTGCTTGGATAATTATACTTTTATCAAGAACTCTTGATATTTCTCTTTCTTTCTTTTTCTTTTTTTAAATACTTTTATAATTTTTATTTATTTATTTATTTATAGAAACAGTTTACTGATGATCGCGTGTATAAAATCATTCGATTTAGTACCAAGAATATGGGGAATGGTCTTAAACAAAGAAGACTGAAATTTTCATTATAATCTTGTTGCTATACTTTATTAATTTAAATTTTAAACTGTTAATAAGGTATTAGGAAAAGGTTGCGGGAATTTTTATTATCCGTAAGCACTTCTACTTCCGCTTTGACCTTCGAAATTTCGGCTGCTTCAGAGGTGACTTTTGAAAATTTCGCTCCAATTCTTGTATGTTGTTATTATTTCTGGTTGATGCTGCTTGTCGTATGTTAATGAAACACGTGTAATTTGCTAAGTATTAGTTTAATCAAAACATTTCAGAAAATTTTTATTGCTAAATTTGAGGGTTTGTTATGTAGTAATTTTCTATCTATAATTTTTACCGTTTCATTTATTCATGAAATAACTGAATATGATGCTGCCCAATGAATATATTATTTCTACATAAGAGTCTTTAATGACAGTTTTTAAGGACTAGCAGTTGATTTTTAATTTTCTTTTTTTTTATTAAATAATAATAATAGCTCTTATATAAGGAAATAAAATAAAATCCAAGGAGCTGTCAGTGGCGAGTTGAAATAAAAATAGTTATACTTGTGAGGATGAATTTTAAAAGCTAGTGGTTAAATTTTTTATAAAGTCGATTATAAATGTTAATATTTAATATTTTTTTCTCTGTTTATTTAGAAAATGGGTGCTGTTTAGTCAATCGGAAAAAAAGGAGAACAATAGCTTTCCATTATGGCTGGTACCCATCCTCTAAGTGTTCAAGTTCGTGTACATCATCTGAATGAGAAAGAAAATCTGGAATCATTACTCTTCTCTGTAAAAAAAGGTATTTTTAATGCAGATTAGTAATTATTCTTATTATGAAAGTTATGTTTCTCGTTTCAAAAAGAGTTTGAGTGGTTTAATCTTACTGATATAGTGTATAATATGGATCAGACAGTCGAGTCCTTGAATCCCACAAAAAGTGAAAGATTCAAAATTCAAATTCCAAATCATCGTACTGTTTTCACCATTCAAATCTTAATCTAAAATAAACTATGCATTTTAACTCAAAGCTTTGGAAATATTATTGATGCACTGTAGAAGTGGTCATTAAAAAAGTTATGCAATATATTGGATTTGAATTACCAGTATAGCTTCATAACAGGTCTGAGTGTCAAATCAAGTTTTCTGGGCAAGGTAGCATTTTGCATTTCGTGTTTTTCTGTGTTAACTCTTGAAATGTCTCATGCCATCTACACTGCTTTGATTTAAAAAAATTCTGAACTCGCTGATTATCTGTGCCATTATAAAAAGTTGACAGTTCATAGGCAACTTTGTGAATTGGTTTAAAAAAATTTGTTTAGCCATCTTTATAGCTGAGAGGTACTATTCTATTTGTAAATAATATTAAAAAATATAAGGAAAAAAAGCTAAAATTCTATGTGTCTGATATTTAAATTTTTACAGTCAGTAAATACTGTTCAACTATTGTATCTAAAGCATATAAATCTATGTATACTCAAGCATGTATATGCATGCTTAGGTTGGCTGTTGTCACATATCTTATCCAAAATATGCTAAAGCACAGCAGTTCTACTGAATGTAGAAGCAAGGGCTACATATAATCAGAGTTTTGAGGAATACGTCAAAATTTGGATTGTTATTCAAGTATTTTTTATTAAAATATATTGAAAATAAATATCAAAATTCAAAAGTATTAATTATGCATTTAATTTGTATCTTAATAAATGTAGGTACATTTTAAAAAATAATATTTTATATTTGTTTTTACGTTAAATGCACACGTAAAACTTTATTTTAATTAAAAATTTTAGTAATTCTTTGCTAAAGTGTCCATTGCACTTTGTGGCAAAAATTGGCAAATTTAACTATCAAATATGTCATATATAACTTCAGATGTCAAAGAAGTTTGCAACTGCAAACTTCTTTGACATCTTTTTTTTTTTTTTTCATGACATCATGGTTGCAGTTTTAAAAAAAGTTACAAAAATCTGATTTGTTCGGAATTGTGACTTGCAATATTAATTGAATTTTTAGTATGTGCTCTGAAAATTCTACATAATTTTTTTAGAAATTTTACTGATGTAATGAACTATTGCCTTTATTCAAAAGTTCTATGTGTTTGTGGTAGGTTGCTGGTGAAAAGTGTTTTAATGTTAAAGATATTGTTTTAAGAGCTGGAATCTGGTTTCCTTTTATTATTATTGGGAGAATATCATCCTAGCTGTAGCAGACAGTGAGTTTGGACTATTGGTTTTTAACTTGATAGAGTGCTGTGCTGATCAAATATAAGCCAATAAGGAACACATCAGACATTGTTTACTGTTTGATTTCTATAAGTGCAGTAGCGTGTCCTTTGCCTGCCACAGCATTCGACAAGTGCATGGTGAGGATGCAACTAACGATAGCATGTTTTCACTGATTTTGAAAATTCAGGGTCTGTGAGAGAAACTGTCAAGATCAAGCACAGTTTGGAATTACATCATATATTTCAGACCATATATTTTTATCTCAAAGATGTCTTGATCCCAAAGGGAAATCTTTTTAGTGGCATGTATTAGATGCATACCAATTGACCCTGATAGAGCATCAGACTTTCATTTACAGTTACATCGCTATCTAAAAATTTATAGTGAAGAAACGTTTTCACTCAGATGTTGAAAAATTGGTCAAATTTTTAAAGTTTTGCATTAGGATGTGTTAGTAGATCAACATCTTCATTGTTCACAAAATGCAGATTTTTTTTTTTTTTTATTATCCAAAACATATCACATTGTGGAAGAATGGGGTTTCAATACATTTCTTTTCTGACCAAAACATTTCCACAGACCTTGTAAAATATCCAAGGAAAAAAAAAATTTTATTTTATTTTCATTCGTTGGAACCCACCTTTTTGCTGTGCTTTTTGATTTTAGGGTTTGGCTTTGAATACATTGTTGTGCATATCTGTTGGTTTCTGTGGTGATAATGGGCAACAAATTGTTATAAAAAAAAAGCTAAAAATATTCAGTTTTTTTGAGTGAAATTTGAGGTATCAACTGTTGCACCTGCTTGTGTTGGCTGAAACACAAACATAATGGCTTAACATAACAGAAACATAATAACATTGGAGGGGCAGGAGCAAGGTTATCAAAACATAATGGCTTCCATTCTGTACATGAAGAAATATAACTGTTATCATCACTTTCCATATATCATCAGTAGAAATATCTGTATGCGATGCCAAGGAACTAAACTGTAGTCCTCATTGACCTCTGAACCAGACATTGCCCCCTCCCCTCCCCCCAAAAAAGAAAGAAAACTTTTTGTTATAAAATTCACTGAAAAGCAACTCAATAACAACCGAAACTAAATGTGTGAAAGTGAAACTCTCATTCCCAACAGGTATCGTTGTTTAGCTGAGCAGCTGAACATGCCCATGCCTTTCCCCAACTGAAATTGATGAAAGACTAGGACCAATAACACCATCTATTATGAAAATAGTTAAGTCTAAAATGAATATCCTAAAGCAAAAACAAACTCAGTTTACGCTTCATGAAATAGAAACTTTTTCATTCAGAAATTTTTCTTTTGCCCAAAGTCAGTTCAGGCATCGTAAATACTGCACGTAGTAGTTGCCTGAACTGGGCTTGGCTGACACTGGCAAGGAATTAATGATATTTGTCAGTTTTATTGGCAGCAAATCATTAACTATCAATTTTAATGACATTTATCACCAAACAGTCTAGCAAACCTAAAATAATTATCAAACCAAGTAATAAGAAATGCGAAATAATTTTTCCATTCATAAGAAATCATCTTTTGGATTCAAAATAATGACAATTTTCAGTTTATCATCAAGTGGAAATGAAACTATTGTGTTGTCTTCAGAAAGGGATATATTCTCCATCAAAATTTGTAAAAATGAACAGGAAAAGAAGTTGTATATTATAGCAGAAGCTATAAGGAAATGCAATATGAAAAGCTGCCAGAAGAAGGAAGGCCTTCGCATCAGCACTGGGTTCAATAATTCCCAAATCACATATGTAATAATGGTAAACTCGGTGAAAATGCGCTTTAGCCCACTGCTTGGCGATGTTTTGAAAATCGCCAATTTGGCGCGTTTCTGCGAAACGTCTTTGCAATTGCACCTTCCCGACACGCTCCGCGAAAACCTATTGTAAACAAAGCATAGAATTCTAAAGCATAAATTAGTATGAAAACTGTTGCCACAAAAAGATAATAAAATAATATGCAAAACAAACATTATGATCATTAAAATATTTGTCAGTTAGGTTTAAATTAATTATTTACATTTTATGTTGTAATACTTACACATTTTATGCCGTTACATAACCTTCCCAACACGCTCCGTGAAAACGTAACCAAAATGGCATCGAAGAAAGAAGGAATTTTTTTTAAAGGGCATTAAAATTACAAATGATACCATGTACACACCGTTCCATTTTAACTTTAAAAAAAAATCTGCGAATTGCACAATGTAGGCAACGTGCACAAATGAACAAAATAAGCTAAAATAACGAAAATAAATTACAAGAAAATGCCATGTGCACAGCGTTCCTTTTAAACTTAAAAAAACTTCAGCGAATTGCACAATGTAGGCAACGTACACATGTTATACGGAGTTACCCATGTTGGCGCATTTATTGCTCATTCAAAAACAATTGCCGCCAAGCAGTGGGCTAAAGCGCATTCCAACCGTAAACTCCAGTTGCTGATTTATGGGTATCTGAAAAGTAAATTGCAACTTTTTCTTAATTTGAAACTTGTATTTTTGGAAATAAATTAAATTCTTTCTTCCATTTCCATTAAAATTTTATTATTCAATAATAAATTTTTTATGGCCCCTAAACTCAGCATTTCAAAATTTCTTTCTTGGCATTTTGGTCATCTATGAAACTGACAAGTACCAGTTTAACTTCCGTAGATTCATATTTAAACGTATGTCCGCTACACTACACATATATAAAGTGAGTTATATAATTTTAAACTTGTAATAAATATGTAAAAGTTACGAGGAGCAAGATAATTATTTTTTTTTAAAGGCATCGCCAAATTATTGATATTTTTCTTAACAAACATTATCAATAGATCAAAAGAAAACAAAAATACAATTCAAAAGAAAAATTTGGATAATTAAATAAGAATTATATGGTACATTATTGTTGTTCTCTCCGTGTACACAGCAGTTTGCTTTTGCTTGAAAAAAGGGGTAGAAAATTGTGCAAATATGGCATTGTGCACAGATATGTGATGCACTCACGACAATGTGCACACACACACACACACACACACACATATATATATATATATATGTGATAATAAAAACAAATTGAGAAGTAATGACCAGCAAGAATTTTGATGTCGTAGAATGCTGAGATGCCAACCCACACTGAATAAGAAATTTGGCAGTCGAAGTAGATTAAATCTTTATTTTATTTTCAGTAAACATATTGCAGCTACAAACAACTTGGCACATTATTTGTGCCTATTTCAAGAGGTTTACGTTTTTGATAACTTTGCAGCAAAAAGAAAGCAGCAGACAGCAGTCCAACTAGGCCGAAGAGTAGCGAGCAAGTGCATTACGTTCAGGGTGAAATCTTAATTCAGACGGAGTTAGTTTTGGTTCTCAGTTCATTTTGATTGGATAGTTAATACTTCTGTAAAATTATTATTGGTTGCTTGAATTTTAGTTCCATTTACATCATCAGAATTATGTAAGAGTCATATGACATGGATTTTTCTAGAAATGACGCAATGCAGAGAGAAGTTACTATTTTTAAAATTGAGAAGAGAAATTTATGTTGCTAATTTAATCTTTTACATATTCTTTATTTTTTTTACATGTATATGATGGATTGTTGTTTTTCACCTCATGTGCATAGCAATCTATTTTTGCTAAAAAAAAATCAAAGTATCACAAACTGGTTGTTGCGTGTTAGTAAGTAAAGTTACCAGATTAAAATTATTATCTAATAATGAAATCACCAAATTTGGCATGCCTTTTATACCTCTAGGCATTAAGTCATATGCCTCATCATATACATTGACAAACCCAAATAACTAAAATTTTGCATCAAAGAAGACAAATCTTGTGTTTGATGAAAATACATAAAAAAAATTTGATGACTTATAGTTGGTCACTTAATCAGAATTTTAATTTTAATTCTGCAAAGCTTATCCACGAAACTTTTTTTTAGTTCAGCTGTATTTTCTAAAAGTATCTCACATTCACAAAAATTTACTTTTAGTTAATGACATTAAATCCTATCTAATTTTCCCTGTCACTTTTAAAATTTTGATATCTTAGTTTTATGACCAAACAGGCTTTTCTCAAGTGATTGTACTGTGTTTTGCTTCCTCCTTGTTTTGATTTTTGATATTCCTATAAATATCGTTGTTTCCTCTTTCTATCTCTAATTTTTTTCCTCCTGTAAAATGAACGTACTGTATATTGATTTTTGATATTCCTATAAATATGGTTATTTTCTCTTTCTATCTCTAATTTTCTTTTTCACCCTTAAAATGAATGTACTGTATATGTCTGTGTATAAGCCGAGAATTTTTGGAACTTTATTGAAATCTAAATTATGTGGGTTAACTTATAGATGGATCTGCTAATCTCATAAAAAACTTTGGTATTTTCCCCATTAGCTGGGCACAAATGATAAATTGTCAAAAATTACACTTTTTATTTCTTTAGTTTATGTTTCTTATATTTATAAAAAAGATAATTCTAAATGAAATGAGATATTTATTGTTGTTCTGGTTTTGAAATTGCTTATAATCTTGGTTTGGTGCATCGATGTCAAAACAAAAAATCTGATGTTGGTGAAGTTTGCATTCAGCTTTCTATGCTCTCGAACCTGTTTTCATTTACAGATAACTGCAGAGCCTCCATGTTGTTGTGAAAATTTTCATCAAATGCAGTAGAATCTTGTAGCTTGAAATTTGCTGTTTAAGAATTTTTCTCATTTATCTTTATCACAAAAAATAAAATAGTGCAGAAAATATGCCTAGCACAGATATCAAAGATAGTATACCAAATAACAAATGAGTAAAAAAAATGTGCTAGCTCCAGATAGGCTTATCAGAGTTAAAACTATTGTTGTTGTCTGGCATTTTACTTTATGGTAATTTGATTGGAAAATAATCCACCCATTTTACCTGCTGGGCAACACTTCCTCCT
Organism: Stegodyphus mimosarum; assembly: GCA_000611955.2. NCBI lineage: Eukaryota > Metazoa > Arthropoda > Arachnida > Araneae > Eresidae > Stegodyphus > Stegodyphus mimosarum. The sequence goes on from KK118872.1 coordinate 169,013, forward strand.
CTTATGGCGACATGTTTGAGCTTAATAGAATTCCCCCCTCTCATTTTGGCTTATATGTGAGTTCTGAATTTTGGATAAATTTTTGAAGAAATAACATACTCTCGTCTTATTCATGAATCAGCTTATATTTAGAAATAGATGAGATATTAGACCGCATTCTAAATCAATAGAGATTTACTCAATCTGTGCTAATCTACCATTGCTTTTTTTTTTTTTTTTTTTTTTTTTTTTTGTACTTACCAGTTACCATAGTTTTCATTTTCTTCGCAACAATTTTTTTCTTCTGAAATAAACATCAAAACTAAACTCCAAAGCTGAAAGTAAACAACAAAGTGGCTCAAAATTGGAATTTATTTTATAAGAATTGCTTGCTGTGCAAAAGATAAAATATTGAAAAGGAAGTTTTTATAAAACTTATTGTTTCATGTAGTTATGCATAAAAAAGAAACATTACAAAATAATTGTGTGAAACGCTTGTTTCTGATGGAAAACGCAATCTTATTGTCATCAGAATTGCATTGACATGTTTTTCTTCAAGTTTTTTACCATAGAAACTTCATTACCTGTGTGTCCAAATGGTACTTTGCAGTACCTCATTGTTTCTTGCTATGCCGTTTCAAGCAGCCTTGTAGCCTTTTGATGTTCTAAATATGAATTTTTGAAGGTGGATTAATGAAGTCATATTTATAATTTACAGTTTGACAAGCATATCCAACTTCTTTCTGATATCTAATATCCTTTACAACAACGTATAAAAATAATATTGAGTTCTGGGCCATTGCTCTGTTTCCATTAAAGTTTTGTTCTATTCTGTAGCCATATAAGGCCTACCAAAATTATCGATACATATATATTAATGCAACCACCTTAGTGCTGTTCAATGTTTTTTTTTAAACAGATGAAAAAGTAAAAGTTACTTATCAAGCTTTTGGTTTCTGTGACTTCTTTTGAAAAATAAAACACCTGTAACAAAACTTTCTGTAAATTTTTTGCGCTGTTCTTCTATTCTCCTATGGCAATCTGTTCTTGCTAAAAAAATCAGAGGGTCTTGCCGTTGCGCAAATCTTGAATACATCAGCTGTCTGCCAAATGCATCTTCTAGTTATTTTGTTTAGAGATTTTTGTGGCAGTGTTCTGTATTTCCAAAGAAATTTTACATTACTTTCTTCCATTTCTGGTAAATCCCACAAGCACATATTTTAAAGTTACATTTAAGGCAAAAAGTATCATGATTTGTTTATAAAAACCATTGGACTTAGAATTAAACTAAAAGAACATACATAAAAATGGTGATGTTGCTTAGCTAAAAGACTTTTATGATCTTGGTTGCCTAAAGAATGGTTATGTGCATGGTTCCTAAAGTTTGGCACATTCTGAAAATTTGGCAACTTCTATTAATATAGTTGTGATAATACATAAGTACAAAATTATCACTGGAGTTGTTTTGTTGCCAGACACATACTCAGCACCAAAAAATCATTGCTAAGAAAATATAAGCCATGATACCTGATACATACACTCTTCCTTCTTTTGGCCTAATTTATAATTTTACATTGCAATTTTTTTCTTCGAGTTAAATTTTTTAGCTGAATGAGTACTTAAATTCTAATTTAGCTTTAGTTTTTATAAAATCAATGTATTTTTCAATATCTTACTCAAATCCACCCATCATAACTTTTTTTAATTTTTAAAATTTATTGATAATGAATTTTTAAAAGTTGAAATTGACATAAAAAAGTGTACTTTCTGATTATCCACACTCCTTCCCACAGTATAAGATTATGAACTCATTGGCAACTTTGGAGAGAAATGTTTGTTTGGGTATCTTTACATTTAGCATTTCAATGATGTAGCCAGTGTTGCACATTTTTTACATTCTTGCTTTTCCATTGAAGGTGCCCACACCACACTTCCCATCTTCTTACCCTGTTCTTCCTATTTACACAGCAATCTGTTTTACTAAAAAGGATATCATAGAACTGTACAACTATGTCTCCAGAGTTTTAAAATGAAAACGGGGCTAAAAGGACTAAAAACATCTGAAGTCTTTAAAATTTTATATTATGCCCAAAGGGATCTTTTTCTTTTAATGTTTTGAATATTACCTGTATTTGTTAAATATCATGTTCTTCTCACTTAAACCATAGAATTCAATTCAATAGCAATATAACAAAATATAAAAAGAGCATATCTTTAGAATTTCCGATACACAGTCTTGTGCACTGGAGATTTATTGTTATTATTTCTATACAGTGTAGCCATTGCTTGCTTTGAAATCATTGAGAATCAAAAATTCATTGTTTTACAAAATATGAAATATAAAATAAATTCCAAATTTGGGCTTCCAGATGCCCATATTCAAGTGTAGAACTACGTTATTCAAAATTTGATGCCCCTAGGTATCGTTGTTTTTTCACGGTGTGAGAAATTTACATACATTCATGTAAATTCTTCATTATTTAATTTCTTTAAATATAATGCATGGCTATAATATTTAGTGGCAACAATTTGAAGAATGAAACGTTGTTTTATAGTGGACAATGCAAAATGCTAAAACAAAGTTAATACCATTTCTGAGCAAATTACCCCTGTGAGCTAAAAACATATGCCTTTAAATGAGCCACATTATATTGTATGCACACAGAAAGCAAGCCTGAGATTTTGTCAAAGACAATGAAAACTGCCATATGCTGTCCACCACTATGCTTCAATTCTCAGAGGGAGAATCATAATTTGTAGTAATACTGGAAAAAATTTCCAGAAAAAAAAGGATGGTTTCTTTTGCAAGTGGATTGTCACATGAATACTTTTTTGATAACATCATGGGTTACTGCTTAAATACTTTTTAGTAGCATGATGCATTGCCTCATCTATACTTTTCACAGCTTTTTGGTGTGAGATGTAGATTGTCAGAAAAAGATTAACAAGCATCATTACAGCTAGGTAGACATCAAGTAATGAGATGAAAATTTAATGTGATTAGCTTATCTTCAGTCTATTGTTCTAAAAATTTGGTTGTGTGTGAATTTAACACTTTTTATTTCTTTAGGCTCCATTATTCAGTTTAAATTGGGATCAACACTTTTTGGACAAAGAATTAAGCTGTTTATCAACTATCCTGAAAACCCTACTGATGGCTTTAAACGACTTGTTTACAGAGAACTGAGATGGAAATCACAAAGTTTCAATAAAGGCGATGATACTGCTTTATATGCTGAAGTCACGTTTGAGTTATCTGGGAGCTTCCATTATTTCTTCATACCAGAAGGGGGGTAAGAAAATTTTCAGTCTATTTATTATTGATTGCATGTTACAAAAATATTTTAAAGTTTTTTTAAAGGGGGGGCATCATTGTAATGATGTCAATGATTTTATTCAGATGACTTGAATCATAATTTTAAGTGGTAGATTTTTCTAAAAAAGTTGTTGATTAAAACCAGATATTCTCTCAGTTTTTTAGATGATGAGATACATGTAAAAATACAGATAATCTGTAATCTGTGTAAAAGATTAAAATAATCTATAATACTTTAATTCTATAATGCAAAAGATAATATAAAAGATTAAAATAATCTGTAATACTTAAAAATCAAATTATTCATCAAGAAAAATTAGGACAGTGTAACGAAATCATTATATAAATCTTAAGAGTTATATTTACATAAAGAGTATTTTAATCATTACCATATAAGAATAATTATTTTACTATATATTAAAAATAAATTTTCATTGAATTTTTTTATTGTTCATCTTTGTTTGTGGCATGAAACATCCAGTATTATTGATTAAATTTGAAACACAGCACACTGTTTCTGAAGTTTTAACATTGTAGAAAGTAGAATATGTTATAATTTTCACATGATCTTTGTTTACGTCAAGTGCACAGCCAAAGAATCGGCAATAGTATTTAGTGGCCTACTTTGAAGAAATGAAAAAATATGCCACATTACCTCATTAAATACGTAGAATTTCATTTTAGTTGTCTAGTAAATTAAACTAACAGAAGCAGTAATTTTGTTAGACTGCTTTTTCTATAGAAATTTTATGTTTATTGCAAGCACCATGCTTTAGTGTTTATAATCTTTATTCATAATGAATGTAGTTATTTAATATACAGTAAAAGTTTTATTATCTGGAAAGCTCGGGAAGTGCTGAATTACAGATAAGGGAAAATTTCAGATGGTTGAGCATATAAAAAAATGGAATTCACTTAATTTCTATAATTATTAAAACAATCATCATATTTGTTACCATCTTGAATATCAAAAGCCTTACATTTAAAATTATGCAAGTTTTGGTGGGAAAAAAGGTATTTGCATATTAACCCATCAACCAGGAAAGTTGGCTACCCACAAACTATGAAATTTGGCAGAGATCCTGTCTGAGTTGTGTCAGCTATTCCTGTGAAATTCTCAAGGAACTGAAACCTCTTTAATTTAATAAACAATCTATATTCAACCTGCTTTGTTTTTGTACTTCATAAAATGGCTCACCAATTTCTGCCATGTTGTTTGGCCTCTGATTGTACCAGAAGTTCTGTTTAGAATGGCATGGGTACAAATTTACCACAGGTAGCTGTTTCAGTCTGTTTTTATTTTGTCAGCTATATTCAGCTGACCTTATCGTGTTTATTAATTTTTTTTTTAATGATAAGATCCTGTAACTGAAAATAACCTGCTGCTTGCTGTTCTACAAAAGGAAAATCCCAAATCTGAATAATTTTTTTTTTCAGAATGCAAGGAAAAATACAGCAATAACAATTAATTTATATCCTTGCTCATAAAAGCAAAACATGGCTTATTGAGAATCAATCAGGGTTATGAAAGCTCAGATGCTATGAATATGTTGTTACATCATGCTATCCATAACTGACGCAAAATCGTCTATTTGGTGACAGCTGCATGGTTGATGGGAAAAAATGTAAATACCAGAAAAATATAGAAGTTCAGATATAAAAGCCAACAAATTTTGTAAGCCTTAAACCTGAAAGTAAAACGTCTAATTCAATTGCAAAATCGTGCCAAATGCAAAAGTTGGCAGAGATGTTGCCAGTCATTCTGAGAGAAGTTTAAATGAACAAATCATTATTTTAGTTAGATAATAAAGAGATACAAGTTATGGGTATAACATGTAAAAAACTTAAATCGCGTATAATAATTTTTCATGTTACGTCGCCATTGTTTATCAGTTTTCAAAGTTGCATGTCATGGTATTTTGGAATCTTAGACTTTGACTCAGAATCTTTGAAAATACTACATTTGATACTGTGACAAATGTTAATCATATTTCCAAAATTTAAGGAAAAAATAAAATTTAATCCTTTTTTTTTTATAAAAATCAAGCCAGTTTATTGAGTTTACATTAAACTAAAACAAACTTCTTATGATCATGTTGTGACTTTATGCTTATACAATTACTGGCACTAAATCACACTGTTTGGTGGCAATGTAGACATGATAATAGTATTATGACTGTATATGTGAAAAGTATTTTCAAAAATTGTTATTTTATATACAAGTTCATAGGACCCAGTTATTCCATCTCAGCATGATTTTTCACCCCAGTACTAATTTTTCAACGAACCATTAAGCATTTTTTTATTTTGTATCAGAAAATTGTGAAAAAAAGTAATAACTTAACACTTTAAACTGGGAAAGAAGTATAATAAATAAATTGTTATTGTAATGTTTACATATTTGAAAAACTGAAACTTCTTGAAACATGCAATTTTGGAAAGCATACCCTTTCATGCTGCTGATCATTATGGATTTTATCTGAATTCAACAACGGTTTTCTTATACTTTTATTTTACTGTGTTTTTACCTTTTTAGTAAGTAATACTTAGAAGCAAAAATTAAATCAATTTAGGGGAAAACAGAGCAAACTGTTAGTTTAAAGTATCTGTAGGTAAAATGTAACAATATGTAATGGAAGAAACAAAATTTCTACTTGCAAATTTAAGCAGTTATCATTTTCTCTTAAAAAAATTGTTATAAATTTTAATTCAGTTAAAATTTTACAGAAATTCCTAATTTGATTTTTTTAAATAAAAATATTTTAAATACGTACTAAAAATTTGCATACTAAAAATCAGTTTGTTAAATTTCATTGAAAATAAAGCAGAACAAAAAACAAACCCAAGCAAAAAGAACCCACATAGTGCAAAATGGAATGATGCTCACATTTAGCATAATTGTTGCATTTAATCCTTTGGCAGTTTGGAAATGCCATTCAAAATTTTTAATATTTAAGCTTTCATATACCTTCAAAATATTTTAATAAAATTCTAATTTTGAGGAAATAGGTATAAAAAATATTTATTTTAAAATGTTGTGCAAATTTTCACAGGTTATAATTTAAAACTTTCCAAAAAAATTTATAAAAAATATT
>KK118872.1:176342-231796 GCA_000611955.2 Stegodyphus mimosarum
GAACATGAGAAGCATGTGTTTGAGGGCTGGCAACCATTAACAAATAGAGGGCAAAATCCCTATTGATAAATCATGACTTCAGTTGAATTTTTCTGTATTTTATTTTTTAAAAATCAATCAACTTTTCCTTGTATACTGAAAGGATGAAATAATTATTAATAAATGACTTTTGCATTCAGTTCTATAACATATGATCATGTGATCATGTTTATCCACGGCTTTTTGATAACATTAAGTAATGAAAAGAAAATATCCTTCAAAACAGCGATGGATTTTAACTAATTTAATATAAATGCAAGAAACATATAAATAAGTACTTTGACAGAATTTTATTTAGGAAAATGCAAACATTTGGTCATAATATCATTAATGCAACAGTTGATAACATTTCTTGAAATTATTTGATGAATGTTTTGCTCGTAATCTTAATACTTGGAAGTTATCTCCCATTCACTGGAAGAGAACATGCAAATGTGAGATTTAAAATTAGGTAAAAAGGCAATTCGAGTTTAACATAGATGTTTTAATTTTTTTTAGCCAGGGGAGGGGATTTTGCGGAGTTTGTTTATGCCCCCAAAGAAAAACAACCAGTGTCTCTAATCCTCAAACTCAATAGAGTTATTCAAAATCTAAACCAAATACTAAGTTCGCTATTTTGGCTAGTTTTCAATGGTTGATTAAAATTGAAAACAAGCTGGTTAGTGACATACCTTACTTTTGTAATTATTATAATTTTTATAATCTATTTTGATCTTATTTGGTGACTTTACTTCATTAAAATAATTATTCTATAATACATTGATAGCATTAACTAATAGTTGATCATAATGAGTGCTGTATTTTCCATGTTTTTATATACAAATGGGTAGGACTTTGGCAATTCAATAATATCTGAATGATGACGTTAACTGCAATCGCATTAAGTGGCATCCAGTGTAGCTTCAAGTTGATTTGAGTTTACAGTGAATTTAGTACAGTTACAAGCAGCATGGAATTTTGTATGAAGAATTACATTATCATCTTTGCATAAAATACTTAAATCATGATAATGAAGTGTCTAATTGCAAGTTTTAATAGCTTTTTAGTGTATACGTAAATAACAAATGAGATTTAATTTTCTTTTCTTTTTCTTTCTCTGTACAGGGATGTTCTCAAGCCATTTGGCTCAGGTTACATTTTAGTTGATCCTGTTTTAACATATGGGCCAGAAAATGAAATTTTACCTCTTGACAGCATTTTGTGCATCACCTACTTAGCCAAAAGTTTAGGTCCTTTTGATGAATGGGAGGCACGTTTGCGAACAGCCAAAGAAATTGGCTACAATATGGTGCATATAACACCCATTCAAGAACTTGGGGGATCTCAGTCTTCATATTCATTAAGGAATCAGTTAGCACTAAATCCTACCTTTCATACGAAGAGTAAAAAGTGCACATTAGGAGACATTGGTGAATTGGTCGAAAAGATGAGAAGGGAATGGAAGGTACAAAATTTACTTTACTTTGTCAATCTCTTAAACCATTTCAACAAAATATAGTGTATAATGTATAAAAAGTAATATGTTGTGGTGTGGCAACTTTGAAAAAAGTCTCAATCTATGCAGACTTCAAAATGAATTAAATCTGTATGGAATTAGAAAGACATGCTTTTTTAATTTTCAAAACTAAGTGCTACTAGTTAAAAAAACTAAAAGCTACATGTAATTGTTTTTGATGTATAGTATCCATTACCTAAGCACATACAGTCTATAAACTAAACTGACTTTTATGAAATGAAGTGTGATTATCCTTTATCTGATAATCCTAGAAGTGCTGAACTAATTCAATCCTAAAAATTAGTTTTCAATGCAGATTATTGAATTTATTAATGAAGTATTTTGAAAACAGAAAAATATTTAACTTTGAAAAACATGGTTGTAGTTTTATATCTTCAGTTATAACTTTTGGGTACAATTAATAAAATTTAAGCTAAGTTTCCCTCTCCTTGTTTTAAATGATCTGAATAATTTTTTTTTTCATGGCTTCTGTGAGTCTACAATCACAGGATCTGACTGGCAATTTAAGAGTTTAAATCAATGAAGGCAAAAAATAAAATACTTTTTTAAGTAAACATGATAAGCATTAAGATGTTATAACCACCTTATGCATTATTTCTTTTTTATTTGTAATTATAGTGTAAATTTTTTATAATCAGATATCATGTTTAAAATTAATTCTGTCCATATTTTTTTTAGGGAATTTTTTGATTGCCACTATTTATTTTCACTGTGAAGCTTAAGATGAGATATAAAACCTCTATTTAGTATCTTGTCTATGTGATGAAGATTTTAGTATAAATGTTGGTTCTGTGAATGAAGTCCAACTAATGCAGTTAGAAATAAAGGAATTCACAAAATATTCAGGAAATAAAATGTGCATTTTTATATCTATGGAAATATTGGTATACTTGAATTATTTTAGACATGATCAGAATTGTCTAGGCAGCAGTGTGTTAGAATTCAGTAGTTCCGTTATTTCCTGATTGCTATGAAAGTTATTAATTAGCTTAAAATCAATCCTGAATGCTTCTAATCTGAGTTTCTTATGTATTAAAATTGTGTTCATAATATAACATGAGACAATTAATAATCATCAAAAAGGGTAAAATTAAAATTGATGAAATGTGATATTAACAGGGTTTGTACAGTCCTTAAAAGTCCTTAGGTTTTTTGGAATTGATCTTTGGTCCTTAAAAATCCTTAATTTTGGCCAAATTTAGCAGGAGGTCCTTAATTTTAATCATCTGAAATTTCTGTCTGTTTTTATGACTGCCATTTTAAATGTAAAATAGCATTTTGCCACATATTTTTGGCGATTCATTGATAAATATAGTTATCTTTTGAATGGGTAAATAGGTTTATGGATTATAATTTGTTCCTATTTCTAATATAACTGGTGGTATTTTTCTGAAATAACAAAACAATTTTTTTCCATATTTCGATTCTGCGACTCAAATTATGCCAAACTGCCAAGTTTTGTAAACATCGCATGAGTAGTTTTTAAAAAATTAGCTCCTCAATGTTAATTCAATTTGGTATGTATTTATTAATATCTTTTTTTTATTACACTTACTTGATTCCTTCTTTCACAGTTCAAAATTTAACTTCACTCCAAATAAAATTCACCCATTTTTTATGATTTATTCTTAAAATTTGTATTTTTAAATAATTTTTATAAATTTTTGGAAAAAAACTTTTGAATTTTAACCTATAAATTTTTACCATCAACTTAAAGTAGATGCATTTCTAAGTATAGCTGCGAAAAATTAGAGCTTTTTATTCAAAACTTTTGAAAGTATACTTGAATTTATATGTTGGCACGTTTTGAAATTTGGCATATTTGTTAAAAGCGATAATAGCATCTATTGTAGTTTACTCACTTTGCTAAAATTATTTGAAAGTAGGAATGATGTGACTTTATTTCCACTCATACACAATGGAAGGAATAGGAAAATAGGTTGCCATGTATTAAAAAGTTCGCTAAGTGAATTATTCTTGGTGCAAAATGAAAAATATTCGCTAAGTTAAATTTTTGAATTTCTCCATAAATTTTGCACCAAATTTTACAAAATTTAATATTTAGGCATAATTTGAGTCGTAGAATCGAAAGGCATAATTTTCGTAGAATCGAAATATGGAAAACAATTGTTATGTTATTTCAGAAAAAGACCCATTTTGTGTTAAAATACCTATGTTAAAACAATGCTATATATAAATCTAATATATATCCTAAGTTGCACTTTCGAGACATGAAAAATGCAATTTGAATCGGGCCAGTAGAACGGGAGATATAGAACTGTTCTCCCCCCCGCAGTGTACATAGTTGAGAGATTGACAAGTTAGGAGATAAAATACACAGAAACTAGTGGAAATATTGGTTTGCATATTGAAATATTTTTCTAATTATTAGAAAAGATGCTTAAAGAGAAGGAAATTCATATCTGAATCTCTGAAAAGGCTTCATATTAAAAAGATGCACAAATATCGTTTAAGAATCAATGTCATAAATTAAATATATTTGAAACTGTGACATGTTAATAGGTGTTTTAATAGTGCAACAAACAACAACAAACAATTTTTTTTTAAAAATAAATTTAATAATGGCCATGTAAATCTATAATGACTAGAGGTATCTAACTACCTAATTCAATTATTTGTAGCTAACTGGTCACCATTAAAAGTTATCTCTGCATATTAAAGAGGAGTTATTGCCTTTCGTTAATCTTTAGCGTGGTCACAAGATACGGGCCAAAAATGTAAAAGTTAATGTAAAATTTAATTCTTTGCATCTAGTGAGACTTAAAATAATACAAAACAACTTATCTCCTCAGCTAGTGTCTTATTGGAACCTTAAAATATATTAACTGGGTTATATTCCCAGGAACTCTACACGAAGTTATGATACTAACTGTGTCAGACAGGCAGAACACAACTAATTTTCAAAACTTGCCAACTGTGCTTACATCAGTCTTTCAGGTTTTTTCTGATTAGCAGGGTGCTCTCTAGGCAAGCAGCAACGGTGGCAGCAGCCAGTCTTCTGTAACAAATCATGCTGATTATAATTTTGCTTCTCATTTGAACCTGTGCTGTTTGATGTAAAATCTACCTGCTATTTGCTAAACCTCTAAACTGAGCAACTACGTGATAAAATTAGACATAAAAAAATCAACATAAAGCTAACTGTTAGTAAAATGTAAATAAAATATTACTGATTTTCTTTCAAATATATCCAACTATTATAAGAGTAAAATATTTAATGCTACCTGATAAATTTTAGAAGTTGATTTTATTCTCAAATTTGTTTTATAATTATGTTTATTAAATTATATTTAATAGTAATGTATTCTACTAGAGGATCTATTTTATTCTTAGGATAGTATTACAAAAGTGAAGTTCAGGCATAGCTTAATATCTTTAATTGAATTTATTCAGTTCCCATTTCTTGATGGGCCCTTAATTTTTTTTTCATTAATGGTCCTTAAAAGTACTTAATTTCCGTGTGCAGAAATGTGTACAAACCCTATATTGAGCTGTAAAATTTGGTTCCTCATTTTTTTATGTAATTCGCTTATAGTTTTCTTGTATTTTTAGGTTTTATCTATAACTGACATAGTTTTAAATCACACTGCAAATGAAAGTGAATGGCTTGAAGAACATCCTGAATCAACATATAATTTAATTAATTCACCTCATTTGAAGCCTGCATATTTATTGGATAGGGCAATATGGTATTTTTCTCTAGAAATAGCAGAAGCAAAATGGTCTTCAAGTGGAATCCCACCAGCTGTGAATAATGAAGAACATATAAATGTAAGTTCCTGTTCTTAATTTTAGTTTTTCATGTTCTTTAATGTAATTTCATTTGAAATAAATTAATTGATTATGTAAAAACTGAGATAAAAATACCAGATTCATTCTTATTTTGAAATTTGTTTGCAAGGAACTTGAATTCATTGACAGTTCTTGAAAATAATATGTTGATCAGTATTATAAATTTTCTCTTCATTTGAAGTTAGAGGAAATTATCTTGATATAACATATGGCTACAAAATTCTTTTCACCATCCCTTTTTCTTCTTCGCTCATTATTCTGACTATGCATGGGAAATCAAATGGGGGGAAAAAAAAAGTTTACATCGCATGCCAGTAGTGAAAGGTCGTTTACCAATTCATACATAACAACATAAATTTCATTAAACCTGCCACATCATGAGTTCCTTTGTGTTGTTAGCTAATAATTTAATTATGTGTATTTATTATTTTTGTCATATTTATTGCATGGTAAAAAGTAAAATATTCTTCATTAATAGTAGTGTAGTAATTCTTATAATCAATTAACTTGTGTGCTGTCTTAAAAATCATTCATTTGCTAGTAGGCTCAGTTTATATTTGTATGATATACAGTTATTCTCATATAATTTACTTTGCTTTTTTTCAAAGAAATAAAGCACTTTACAATAATTTCTTTCTCTATATCAAAAACAAATAAGAATTTTCTCTAAAACCGTGGGTATAATTTCACATCAATTATTTCATTAAGCTGTTGCAAGTAAAACAGCAAACTCAAGAATGCTTGAAAAAAAGACAGAGAAAGGAAAGTAGCAAACTTATTTAATCAAAATGATCATAACAGACACAAAAGTTACATAGACACAAAAATTACATAACAGACACAAAAGTCACCTAAGCTATTTGAGTAGTTCAAATAATACTAATATCTAGAATTCATTTTCTTTCTATATTGTTCTTAGCATTTTCAATCAAATGCAATATAAAAAATATTTGAATAAAACTTCTTTCACTAAATATTTCTAGAATTCTCTAATATTATCCTTAATCCAGTAATTTTGTTAGCTGATTAATAATGTAAATGGTTAAAGTCATGGAAAACAGGTAGCTCTGCGTTTTTCATTTAGTGATTGAATGTGTACCGAGATTCTATTCTGATGAAGAAATCATGCATAAAGGCTTTCTTTTCTGACAGATCACCCTAGGGCTATATATAACATTAATTACAAAAGGATTTATTGAATTTATATCTTTTTCTGAATTTTTGAGGATTATTGCTATGTTTCTAAAGATTGTTATAAATTCCTAAAATATGTTTGGGTTTTGAAGAGTTACTGCGTGATCTTTTTTCGTAGATTTAAAATTAGAGTGTATATATAGCTAAATGGATTCTAAAATATCACAATTTGTTCTAAAAAAACCATTAGAAAATATATTATGAAAGTAAATTTTTGTCACTTTTTATCTTCATTTTAAAATGCACTTTTAAAATATTTAGAATATTAATCTTCTTAGCAGGCATTTTGAATTTTAATCAACTTTCCGAAAAGTAAGAAAATCTTTATTTTATTGTGCTTTTTCAGAGATAATGGACACAGGAGTGATGAAGCTTGGCAGTCAGGTCACATTTAAGTCCAGATGTTGTTTGGTTGAGTGAAATGCAGCAAATGATGACACTGAAGAATTCAAAGCTCCATACCTTTATTCAATTCAAATGGCAGATAATTTCTTTCAGATGAAGATTTCCAAATTTACATATCCAATAATAATTTAAATTAAATGATATCAAATTTAAGATTTTTGCTTCATAACTTATTATAACAAAGAAAAGAAGAATGAATAGAGGAGCAGAGGTTCAAATAGCAGTGATGGCAGAAAGCAGTCTTACTAAAAAATGGCACGTATTTGGTATTTATATCAGTGGTTATAAAACATTTTTTATGCCAGAGTGTTCTCCAAAGTACTGGTCTAGGGAAAAGATCCTGAAATTGCGGAAAGTTAATTAGAGGTTGCCTGTTCGCACAGAGCAAAGCCATCATATTTTTTATATTTTACACACACACACATATATATAAATTTTGCGATTCTATGTATATTCGCAAATTTTTTTTAAAAACATAATTATTCAAAATGTTTTCGCACAATATGCTGCTGAAAATTGATCACTTTAAAGTAAGAAATTTAGTACCCATTTTACACAAAGATTCCAAAAAAAAAAGTGAAATTCAATACTAATAAATTTCAGAATAGCCTCTAAATATACAAAATAAGAATTGAAGAAATGTGAAATTAAAGCCTAAAAATTACAAATACCTGAAAAATATATCAAAACCAATACCGGATATAATGAAGAATAATTCAATTAAATCTAATGTAACGAATGTTATTAGCAGGAGGATTGATCAGACTCAATTACAATCCCTTTCCACTTGAAAACCCTTGTGTTTCTGCATTCAAAATTAGCTGATGAACTATTCTAAAGTTTTTTAACTATAACAATAAATCCAAAAATTTTGAAGTCCTCTTTGACGCAGGTTTTAAATTCATGTTCTCAGTTTATTTTTGTTAGTTTTATTTAGAAGGGAACTGAGTCTGATGTATCCTTCTCTTGATACCATTACATCAGATTTAATTGAATTCCTCTTATTTATATTTTTGGTATTGGTATATTTTTTCAGGTATTTTAACATTTAGGTTTTAATTTCAAATTTCTTTAAATTTTATTTTGTATTTTTATGGGACATTTTGAAATTTATTGGTATTGAACTTTAGGTTTTCTGGGTCTTTCTGTAAAAGGGGTACTAAATTTCTTACTTTTTGTGTGTGTATATATATATATATATATGTATATGCTGTTATCTTTAATATGCAATTTTTATATTTGTTGATGGTAAAAATTGTGAATATTTTGAAGCTCTGAAAAATAATCTAGAAAATATTTCAAGTTATATCTAATTTATATTAATATTTTCCCCTTCATTTTAGTATGTCCAAATCAGCAATATTTTATTCTTATGATGTTGCTTTTTTTATGTGTTTCAGTATAAAAAAAAGTTCATTCATACTTAATATTATATTTTCAGGCTATTAAAGGTGCCTTGCAAGGTTACTTCAAACATCTTCTAAGGCTACATGAATTTTTTATGTTAGATGTTGATGAAATTGTCAATAAATTTCGGGAAATAGCTGGAGGTATTTTACTATTTTTGTTTATAAATTTTTATATAGTTTTATTTTCAGATCAAATTCAAACAATCATAAAATTCTGTTCTTTATATGGAGTGATTTGTAATTCCCTGTATAAACTTTGAGGTAGAGAATACAAAAGCAAACCGTATTTGCATATGAACTATGTCCGCAAATATTAACCAGATAGCCTGGAGATACAGTTTTACATCACAGACTAATTTTGACCATCATATCATCATCTATCGTACTAGTCCACATAGCATATATGGTTTTCCAAACTCAGAGATTGTTGGATATACACCTAGCATACCAAGAGCTGTTTGATTGCCATCAATATACAAAATTACAGTTGCAGCTTGTTATTTTGGTGTACCTAAGTCTGCATATTTCATTAGTAAAGGTTGGTTTAAGGTTGCCCCTTGGATTATCACTAAGTTGTTATTTTATTTGTACCCAAGTTGTTACATTTTATGGTAACCTGAGTAGTTGAATGTTATGGAAACCGTATTATGACATAATTGGTTTCATGATTGCGATGAATTTGAATGATGAGAAAAGATTTGTAAGGGCTTGTGTATGTGTGTGTGTTGGCTAGGAAGTATGCTGGTTATTTTGTGTTTTACATGGTAAAATGGATGAATGTGGTAAGATTAATTTGAATTTCTGTACGGTTTGGGACGAAAGGGAAAAAAGCATTAATTGACTGGTGTGTAAATGAAGGTTTACTTAATAGCCATTATAAATGTCCTGTTTGTAGGAAGGAAAATCATATGGTCAAATGTTGAAGGATATCGCCACTACAGAGGTAATTTTTGACTGTTATTTTTGTAAATTTATGTGGTGTATACAAATTCTAGCTCAGATAATTTTAGGAAGTTTTTGGATGCTGTTAAGGATTTTTGTTTAACTGAAGACATAGAAATTTCTAAATAAGGTAAGTGGATATTTCCTTTGTGTAGTGCTAAATTGAATTTCCTTTTTTTTATGTTATTTTATTGTTTGATTTAAAATGCACTTTATTGAAGTTATATATTTTTTGTTTGGCTGTTGTACAGAATTGGCTGCACCTTTGACTTTTTAAGCAAAAATAAATCGATGTGTGGATGTACAAACTCAAGGAAGTGCACATTGCCAAGTTTGTGCAATTCTGTAATGTTTTTTCAAGTGAAAATAGGTCGATGTGTACATGGATGCCGAGTTTTTGCAATTCTTTGACTTGTTGTTTTGGCTTTGTTTAGCGACGATTTTTGTGTTAAAAATTACCGCTACGCAAAGCCAAAATAACAAGACAAAGAATTGCACAAACTTGGTGTCCATGTATTGTGTCTGCCAAAGATTGCTAGTTTTTGCCAAGGGGCATCTGTACATTTAATTTTACGATAAATGTCCTATCTAGTGATTGATTGATCATCACTGATGGTCATGCATTAGAATCACTGGCATAGCTGATCATAGGTATGCAATAAATGTAGATATTTTTTTTTTTTTAAATTAAAACTAAAATGAAGCTCACTGGTGCCTGTAGATGATCACTGGAATTAACTGTTATTTCAGCTGTGTGAGGTAAAATATTTTTATCATTAAGAATATTTTGAACACCATAGTGCTAAGATAACTTTTTTACCTTCTTTTATGATTTTTTCTCTTGTAAGAAATATTCACATCTTTCATTGTTTAGTTTCTTATATATTTACAATAAAAGCCCAACTATCTGACATTCAATTAACCGGAAAGCTCAAGTAACCAGAAAATTTAAGAATTTTAGAAAAAAGAGTAAATGAGAGATTTGTAATGCCATTATAAAGTTCGTAATGCTATTATACATATATGCTGCCGCCAAACAGTGTGATTTAGCACCAATAATGGGTAAGTGTGACATCACAACATAATTTGTGACATAAGTTTGTCATCACAACATAAGTTTGTTTGGTTTAATGTAAATAGGATTATCATCAATAAGCCAGTTTAATTTTTGTAAAGAAGGATATAATTTCTATTTTTTCTTATGTTTAAAAATAAAATTAATATTTGGGACTGCATGAAGTGGAGTATTTTCAAAGTTGCAGAAACCAAGCATAAAAAAATGCCATGCTGCATGACTTTAAAAATGGAGGAATTGTGGACGTGTAATGTGAAAAATTATGATAAGGGATTTAAGTTTTTTATATCCTATATTCATAATTTTACTGTCTAATTAAATAATGAACAATCTCTTCATTCTGCTGGAATGATTGGAGACGTCTTTGCCAACTTTCATGTTTGATGGGTTATCATAATAATCAAAATGCATTAGCTTTTATGACTGAAATTCATTTTCTTCCGCTACCCCCAATTTCTGATATAATTTTAAATGTAGGCTCTAGATATTCAAGTTAGAAATACATTAGATGATTATTTTTATAATTTTAGAGTGGAAAATTTTCCCATTTGTATGGCTTTTCTAGAGTGAATTCTGTTTTTATGTGCTCAACTGTCTGGGTTTAGGCTTTTCATGAACTTTCTGGGTAATTGAGCCTTTGCTATATTTTATTTTATCTTAGTTTTGTAGTTCAAAAACATTATCATCAGCGTTTCTGTTATATAATAATTATAAAAGTGTAGCTTTTCTGATAAGAACACCAATTTCATAAAAAATAATTAAAATCAGAATAAAGATAGTATGTGTGTTTAGTTAGTTCTTTTGGCTGAAGTTGATGATTGAATTGATATATACTTCAGCCATAGCTATATCAGCCATTTTTAGATTTTGTTTGTAACATATATATTCAGTTGGATCAACAAAACTGTTCATACATTGATAGTTTGAATCAACTTGAACCTTCATAATATATAGTTTTGAACTTGAATCTTCACAACAAATAGTTTTGGAATCACCAGACTTTCATAATTGCAAGTCCCAATACACTCTTTATTTACTGTACGCTCCCTAAAAGATGATTAAAACATCAGTTCAGTCAGTATTAGCTATTGGGAGTTTGACTGCAGATTATCTTTCTACTTATAATCATCAAACAAAGCCTAAAACCTTAATTAAAATTGTATTGCATAATTATTAATGAGTTTGTTTATAAAATAAATAATCAAATAATGTTTAAATTCTGAGATCTGGACATCCATTTTGGATCCGCATATTAGATCATCAGTTTTATATCTAGTAATATGGCATGTAGCAATTACAGAACTAAAAATATTAAGTAGTGCTTTATGAAATAATGAAGCATTTATGACCTTAAAGAAATCAAAATTGGGGAAAAGAGAGGTTCATAACGTTTCTTTCAATGTAAGTTATTTAATTTGCTTCATTTTTTATGCTAATACCTTCTCTTTAATTCTATAGATAGAAATAATTTCTTGCTTGGTTACAAAGCTTCACTGTTTAAGTCCTGTAATTGCTGCATTGATATTTCTCATTTGTCAATCGAAATTTTTTCATTTTAGCAACCTCTTTGTCACTATTGGCAGCAATATTTCCTAAATTTGGAACCATATTACATATTTTTGTATCTGTTTGTTGACTTATGAGGTATTGCTCTCACCTTCTTCACATGCCTTGATGGTGTAGTGGGCACCACGTTTGGCACGAATTCGAGAGGTCTGGTTAGAACCCCGGTGAGGGCATTGCTAATTTTTCACGTCTCCTGCTTCCAAATATCCTAATGATTCTACAGTGGTGCCCGAACTAAAAAAGGTGGTGGATGATGATTCTGCACTACCAAGATTTGGCGATTGGGGCCCCTAAACTCCAATCGCCCTTTAAAAGGTGGAGTATATAATGTATTGCTCCCGCTTTCTTCAGATGCCTTCATGGTGTAGTGGTTAGCATTCTCGGCGCAAATTTGAGAGGTCTATGGTTCAAATCTCAGTGAGGGCAATACTCATTTTTCATATCTCCTGTTTCGAAATAACCTAATGACTTTAAAGACTGACGATTGAGGCATTGTTATCAATGAAAATTTATGTTATATCATCTTCATTTATTACTACTACTTCACATTTCTTTAAAAATTATATTATTTGGAAATTTTTTTTTTATTTGTGATATCTGAATACCTTTATATTTGCGGGTATCATCATAAAGTTTAACTAGCATCCCTATATACTACTGGTAATGTTTTATGAGACTGCTGACAAAAGACATGTTCCGCTAAATATTGTCTTGCTTCTGTTGTATGCTGACAAAGTGAAGCTTGAATTCCGTTATTTATTTATTATACTTACACTTGTTTCTTGCATATGGTTGAGGCTTATCTGAATCTAGAATAAAAAAATTTTCACATATACCTAAGGATCATCCATGGTCAGTGCTAGACATTTTGTGGCCCAAAATGTCTGTGCAGGTATGACATTCTGGTACCCTGTCTGTGCAGGTCTAAAAATTCTTCTCCCTAAATTCTAAAAATTTTGCATCCCAGTGCTTTCTGTAAATTCTAAAGATTTTGCCGCTCCTTAATTTTGTTTCTCAATGCTTCCCTAAATTCTAAAAATTTTGCCTCCCATAAATTTTGCCACTGGTGCAGCTGCACCAACTTTGACACCAGTCCTGAACTTATATCAATAACAAATGAGCATTCTCAATTCGAACAGCACTAACTGTAATCTTTTGGCCTACAAGTATCATTTACAAAATCTATTTTTCACATATGAAAAGAAAATTCTGTTACGTTTCTTTTCATCAGCAATACTTCGCAGCAGAATTGTAATCATCATCAAGCATAATGTCAGTATAAAAGGTTACCATGTTGTTTGGTATCAAGTTACTAATATTGGGAAAAAAAATTGCTTAGACATGACTGCATGAGTCATTTTTCAAGCTCCAGTTTGTTGATAGTCATGTGGTGATGAAAGCAAAAAGTAAGGAACAATGTTTCACCAGGTTAGCATCAGTACTTAAGGGAAATTAAGAAACAGGATGCTCCACATGTTTTATTATGAAAAAATACCAATTGTGCAAGTTTAAAGCATGAAAAAAATTTCCCAAAGGATGGGGGGGAAAGGTTGCTGGTTACCTAGAAGTCCAGATTTTCGATCATTCTGGATATTGGATGTTTGGATTTTGGTCTTCGTGCTGTATATATTTCACTTATTATGAATATGTATATGTAATGTTATTTTTTATTATAAGATAGAATAGAAATTTAGCATTTTATTTTTAAAAATAGTATTTAATCAGTTACAGAGTTACCAACTCTCCTGATTTAGACGGGAGACTCAAGATGTCTGACCACACTTCCGCCAACCCGATTATTAACATATTTCGCCGGTTCTTTTTTTCTTAAAATTTCTCACAATTTTTTTTTTCTTTTTGCATCTGAAATCATTTGTTTTTTTCTATATGCATATAATAAAAAGTCATTTTTCACTGAGATATGGTGTGTTTCTGCTTTATGTACGAGAGTCTGAAAATGATGTGCTCTACTTCTCGAATGAGAATTAAGTACCATTGTGGGTCATCTAGCATATGTTAACCAATGAGTAGAAAGCAAGATCGAAGTTGTTTATGTCATTCGTCTCACCAGTGAGCAACGTAAGTTTCACGTGTTTCCCAGAAACATTTTACGAAACTGTTATCTTTGTCTTAGTTATGTCTGTGAAAAAAGTAAAATACTCATGTACTTTTCAAAAATTGTACACAGCTGACTTCCCTGCTATTATTTTGTCAAGGAAATGTAGTATTGCAATGTGTATCATTTGTCAGGGCAATATTTTGATTTCGCATGGTGGAAGGACTGATGTTCTTAAGCATGTGCATACACAAGAACGTGAGTTGTACTAGGAAAAAAAAATGTTTTTCTGTGGAAGCAAAGGACCAAAAAGTTATTAACCCTTTGCGCTCGAGCGGTGCCTCTCAGGCACCACTGCATGTGATGCGATAACTCGAGCGGTGCCTGAGAGGCACCATTCGAATCGATGTGTTTATTTGTGTTTGACCTAAGGAATATCGCTTGAAAGGTCTACTTGGCCTTTTGTAGATCATATTACGTGGTGTCTAAATAGCTATAAGGGTGTGTTATCTGAAATAAAGGACGTCTTAGCACTGCTTATGCGATAAAATGTCTTATCTCAAAAATACTAGCGACCGCGGTTGGAACTCTGGCTTCGACATCAGTTCGAACTCAACCATCTTGTCAATCACATTATTTCTTTCAAAGTTACTGAGCCCAATAAGTATGGAATACCACGAAGAAATTACTTCTAGTGAAGATGAGTTCGATTTTTTGCCAGTAACGAACGAAATTACATCGCTACATAGACAGCTTGCCCATAAGAATGAAGACGGAAGTGATGAATATGACGATGACGTTAGAGGAGTAAGAAGACGAAAAATCCGAATAATCGATAGTGAGTCTGGAAGCCAAAGTGATTGTACAGAAGAAACTGAACCTTCAGAATGGACAATGTGCACAGAATCCGAAGAAATCCCCAGAAGAATGCTGTTTATATCCGGTGAAAGACAAGTAGGACTGCACGCATTTCCACACATAAAAGAACCAATAGATTTTTTCAAATTATTTTTCACCGAGGAATTAGTTATTGACATAGTGCGGGAAACTAATAATAACGCTGCAAGGAAAGTAGAAGGGAAGACCTTATCATCCCGTTCAATATGGCGATAATGGTACGATGTAACAGTTACTGAATTCTGAGCGTTTATTGCAGTAATTATAAATATGGGGACAATGCCGATGGCGAACATACAAGAATACTGGTCAAAAAATGATACTAGTTATATTCCGTTTTACGCAGACAGGTTTACGAGAGACCGATTTTGTCAAATGTTTTGGAGACTTCACCTCAAGACAATGCCCTCAGAAGACAGAAACCCTAGAACCCGTTTGCAGTTAGTATCAGGTTTCCTCGAGTATATAAATGAAAAGTTTTTTAATTATTTTGTACCCGGAGAGCAGATTTGTGTGGATGAGTCGACTGTCAAATTCAAAGGCCAAATATCATTCATTACGTACAGTCCAATGAAACATACAAAATGGGGTATTCGTGTTTATACCCTCGCTGATTCAAATACTGGCTTCATTTGTGGTATTCTGTTGCATTATGGATCTCTAACAACAGAGACTTTGATAAGACCCAATCTACCGGTATCAACCAGAATACCGCTGCATCTATAAAAAATGATACTGGATAAAATTCCCAGTGCTCAGGGGCACCACATGTTCATGGACCATTATTATACAAGTTACATATTGGCAGAAGAATTACGCAAACAAAAGTGCCACTTAACTGGGACAATCCTGACAAATAGAAAGCACCTGCCATGTGAAATACGAAAGCCAAAATTTGAGAATCGATCCACATATGCATATTGCAAAGTTAATACTTTGGTTCTTGCGTAGAAGGACAAGAGGATTGTGATGGCTTTGACGACTTGGAATAATGCGGGAATAACTCCCGTAAGAAGGACTCTACGAGGCGGTACTGAAGTCGTTATAAAGAAACCCAATGTTATTGTAAATTACATCAAATTTATGAGCGGTGTTGATTGAGCCGACCAACTGGCTTCGACCTATTGTTTTTTAAGAAAATCCGTGAAATGGTGGTGAAAACTGTTTTTTTGGAGTTTGGAGATCTGCTCCATCAATTCATATATTCTTTATAAATCAACAAAGAAGCAGAGAACTGAACGGCCGCTCAGTCACCTGCAATATTTGAAAACTTTAGTTGATCAACTGAGAGGAGACTTTCGACGAAAACAGCCTAGCACAGCTTCTACTTCACACAGCACTTCTGAAGTGATCTGACTAAATGTGAAGCTGCATGTTATTTTGATGGGACAAAAAAAGGATTGCAAGGTTTGTTCCCAAAGAACGTCCGGCCAAAGGCGACAAACTGTGTACTACTGTGACACACGCCCCGACAAGCCAAGAATGCACATTGGAGATTGTTTTATAAAATTTCATAAGAAGCAAAATTATAGAACATAATTTTTAATAAATGTCTTTCATTAAGTTAAAAAATATGTATAATGTTCAAATATACGAGTGTAAAGTGTTTTATTATGTTTAAAATTTAAGTTAACAATGACGAACTCATGAAATAAGCGGGAGCGTCTGATTACTCTCGAGTTGCTGGTTCACCCGACGAAAAAGCGCCTCGAGTGCAAAGGGTTAATGCAGAATGCCTGCTCTCTGCCTTTTTACTGGAGCACAATCTGCCACTAAATGCATCGGATCATGTTGCAGCTTTGTTCGAAAAATGTTTCCCAGCTGTAAAATCGCTAAGAAGTTCTCAAGTGCAAAGACAAAAATGGGTGCAGTTGTAGAAGAAATGGGTATGAAAAATAAATATTCAGTTATTGATTGCATTAAAACAGTTTAATTCTGCCTCTCTATGGATGAAAGCAGTAATACTGATTCGAAACTATATCCAACTGTTTTTTTTTTAAATCCAATCTTCAAAAATTGAGTATAGTTTATTTTTTCCCCCACTTTCAAAGAGATTCAAGGGGCTTTAATAATAGCACAGCTAATTATTAATTTATTATATTAATTAATAATTACTAAATATTAATAAAATAATTATTATTTTATTGAAGAAAGGGCAGTTTTTCAGGATAACTGTTTAGCACTTATTGCCATACCAGGAATGCACCAGGAACTGTAGGCTTGAAGATTGTCGCAGGCATTTAAAAAAAAAAAAATTCATATTTGCAAATTATGAAATGCATCTGTCACCTCTTAAATTTAGTAGTAAAAAAGGGTCAGCGTCTTTCCCAATAAGTGTGGTTGAACACATTGTTGATATTTATTATTGTCTTGGAAATATTGCTAAAAGGAAGGAAAAAGTGAAATAATTCTAAGAACTGCATAATACTGAAGTAAGAAAATGTCTGAAATATATATTTACACGCTGATTATCTTTAGAAAAATGTTTAGTGAGAATTGTTGACCACTTCTTATATTTTGTAAGGAAGAAGTAAATGCTTGTAGAATTAAGAATAAAGGCTGTGTTCAAAGTTATAAAATATCCTATGTAAATGAAGATGTAGTTATTGCTTCCATTGTTAAAAATAGATGTGAGAAAAGTTAATTTCTGCTCCTGCAAGCAAATTAATTACCAATTCTCAAAATAATACCACAAAATAAAAGTATAAAGCTTTCCCAAATAAAAAAAAATCACTTGACAAGGGACACATTTTCCGATTACTGGAAGTTTATCTTGTGAAGAACGAATGTTTATGCTTTTGTCTTTGGACCTTAACAAAACGTTTTGCTTTTTTGCACGCATTTTTTTGTACACTTAAAATGAACCACACCATAAACAATGAAAATTTTATTTCCATCAGTATTGGACTTTGAATTTGGTCAGAGGGAGCTTCTTTAGTGGAAAGGCATTATTTTTACATCCCCGAGTCATCGCAGAAAACCTACAATTCAGCCTAAAACGCTTTTTTTTTTTAATGTTGGCTTATTGGCAAATTACATAGAGAGCTTTTGCAGGCAGTTCTCATCACTCAGCATATGGAACATCCATGCAGAGGTATTCTTAAATATCTCAATGGATTTCAAATGGCATTAAACTGTTGACTATGAAATTTCCTTCCTCATCATTCTAAAATTTCCTTAGTTGTTTCTCAAGGATTTTCGTGAACAATAGCACACAAAGCATCGTCATCAAATGGAACTGGATGACATCTTTTTTTAAAGCATCTTCAAGGTTAAAATTGCTGTTATGAAATGTTCAGCCATTGTTGCCATGCATGAAGACCTGAATAATTTACACAAACTGCGATAGTATTTGCAGTTATAGTAATTGTATTATGACTGCAATTAAATTTGAAAGAGCGTATAATGTATAATCTGAGTTTCTTCATAATTACTGCTGTTCATTTCATAAAAGATGTTCAACAGTTTCTAAAAAATCTCAGCTGAAGGCGCAATATTTATTTACTTTAATGATCAAAACTGAAATGAGATCAATGTTACAGCAATTTTAAGAAGCATGCATGTACTTTCTAAAATTGTTTAAGCCAATAAAATGGATATCCTTTATATATTTATTGCCGATATTCTTTATCCAGTTTGATACAGTTTTTAGCCAATTACGGATTGAATGATTAAATTTGCTAACTTTAAGATGGAATTTACCAATTAATTTACCACTTCACCATTTCCCCTAAGACAGACTTATTAATTTGAAAAGCGTCGTCAGAAGCTAATATATATTATGCAGTTATTTGGGTATTTAAGATGGTGATTAGCCTTCTGATATTATTTGAATTATTAAAATCATTGCTACTGACAAAATTTTTCAGCTTGATGAGTCTACAGTTAAGTGGTTAATATGATAGTCCATTATTTTAATCTGCCATTCAAATTGTTAAATTATATTACTAATGAACAAATTTATAGACTGGTCAGAACATTTGGTACTGTTTTGTTATCAGGACAGGATTTAGAAATGTTTGTGTATATTGCATGTATGTGTGAATGTATATGTTCATATTTGCATGTATATGTGTAAGTACGAATGTATGTGTATGTATACATATACACATACATGCACATACATACACATGTGCATACATTTCTGAATCCTGTCCCGATAACAGTACTTTACCAAAAATTCTTGTCAGTAATTGAAATTGATATTTTTTAAAGCATGAAATATAGAAAAAGAATTATTCATTCCTTAATAAAATTATCATAATTTCGAGTTTCCCTTACTTTTTTCAAATGAATCTTAAATTTTAGATCCAAATCGCATATTGAAGAAACAGTCTGGTGAACTGAAAATAATACAAGATCCTGAATATAGGAGGTTCAAAAGTACTATTGATATGGATTTGGCACTGAGCATATATGCACCAAATAAGTAAGTTTATAGCATGTTGTTGAAGTTAATTAAGCAGTAATTTAAGCAAGTTACTGATTGTATTACTGAAATGTTGATATTGTATTGATATAAAATATAACTTTTTTTTAAATCTTTGCGTAACAGTTTTCAATTTTGACTGTCTATAAAATTTATTGTTGAACCAAAGTGTATATTTGTGGATAGTTGAAATTCTCAGAAAGTTGGGGGAGGGGGAATCGCCAATTAAAAATTCTGTAAGAAATTTTGGAATCTTGCCTTTACATCAAATTATTTTATGTTACATTTAATAATATGAATTGTATATTTTGAATGGAATATAGGCAAAATGTTAAAATTTTAGTTGAATGTAGAATATTGAAATATATTTTGTTATCTAGAATGGATTGAATTTTTGATAAGCTAATGGACTTAAATGTAATGAAAGGGGAAATAATTATTTAATTTGGAATATGTCCTCTCTTTTTAATGAGCAGAGTAGTTAATTTACTAAGGCATATATTTGAAGTAGAATGTGGAAATTCGTTTTCTAAAATTTTTGGGGATCTGTAGAATATTATTGGAGGAGTTAAAGCAACAAGTATCAGTGTAATATTCATAAATTTGAAGGATAATTTTTGTATCTTTAAATATAGAACTTTCTTCTTCATCTGCAGAAGTGCAAATGACAGAGAAGCCAGTAATAAGAATGAGGGGAAGAAAGTCAAGCTACTTCCTTCCTGTCATTCTTATCACTGGCTTCTCTTTCATCATTTGCACTTCTGCAGCTGCAGAAAAAGGTTCTATATTTAAATCTTTGAAACTAATCAGGTAAATTTATGAATATTGCTCAAATTCTTGTTGCTTTAACTCTTTCAATAATCGTTATTTGGCATGTTAATACATCTGTAGCGTCTTATTCATAATGTTTTAAATTGCATTATCAAGAATGTTATTTACGCCTTTATTTGAAAAAATCTTTTAGAAGCATATATACTAACATTATTTAAATTGCATTATCAAATAAAGTATTAAAACATCTATTTTTGAAAATTGGTTTAGAAGATTATATGTACATTAGTAGTTGAAAGTACAATGCCAGGTTAGTTTTTAAGGTAAATCATACATATTTAATTTTGATTTTTTTAATAGTTTTAATGAAGAAGTATTGATCTGCTTAGAAATTTTTTGAGTGAAAGCGTTTTTCCCAAAAAAAAAAAGCATGATTATATTTTTAATTAATCTAATTTGTTGAGTTCGTAGGACAAACCTGCAGATGTTTTTATAAACTTCAAGGATTGGAAAAAGTTAACAATTTCAGTCACGTTAGTTTCTTACTTGTAATACACTCTATAACAAAAAAATTAATGCACCAAGGAATCATCTGATTGCTTTGAAATTTTGTATGCCTAAATGTTTTGACCAAATATGCAAATGATTAAAATTTGGTGTCCAATGAATGAATAGTGCGATCTCCAGCCCATTGGAACTGCACATCCAACTGATGTATATAAAGAGCTGTTCTTGAATTGTTGTTAAAAATTTCTGTTGCATTACGATTTAGGATACCTTTCAACGACTGAAAAAATGCCTCGTCACAGGATTAGTTTATTAGTTTCTTTTGTGCTTGAGTTATCATATAAAAATGTCACAATTGAGGCAAGATTCAAATTTGTACATTATGAAAAGAAGAAATGCCTTTAGAGAGATACATTTTTAAAATGATGAAATCAGCATGCTAATTTTTATAAGTCTGCCATTTAAAAATATTTGGATGCATGCTTGTAATATTAAGTTTTATTAATTTTAATTACTGGTCCTTATCTTTTCATTATTATTCTGCATTTTGTGAGTTTGATAGACACAAAATTCTGTTAGTAAATTTCAAACATCATTTATATTTAATATAAATTGAGAAAACTTATATTAGTTCCATTTTTATATTTTTCCTTTAGTGTACACAGAGAAAGAATGGCATTATAACCATGTCAAGTAGCTTTTTTATAAGTATGTGATTAATAGGTTGGAGCTAAATGCATTTTGCTTTATGCTTCAATAAAATGTACTTTATTAATTTTCTAATATACTAATTAGCTGTCATTATTCAGGGAAAGGGCCCATATGTAGTATTATGATCATCTGAATTCATGACAGTCTATTTTCTATATATTTCTTCTCTATTTGAAAATAGGAGCTTTGTTGTATTAGTGTAGTAGTTATCTTTGTTATTTTCACTAATGTAAATATTTAGTACATGAATATATATATTTGCAGTGTAAAATGACATAAAATTCCAAACATTTTTAGGATGATAAGTGTTCCAGAAATCGGCAAGAGTTGTGATAATTTTAGACATAAATTGGAAGAATTGAATAACGCAAAGAAAGGAGAAATTGATATGCATTTTTATGCTGCTGTTGACAATATTCTATCAGCTGTTCGCTATGAAAGGTTGAACCCTTCTGGTCCAAAACTTAAAACCGTTTCTGCTCAACATCCATTAGTGCCGCAGTAAGTAAAGTGTGTATATATATATATATATATAATGATTCATAATATGCCTGTCTGCGTTTATTTTGTATGACCTGTACATAAAGTATCATATTATTTATAATTATTTTTATTTTTCATTATGTATTTTTTATTCATGTTTCTTTTTTTAGGTATTTTAAAAATTATGGAATTGATACAAATATTCAAGAAGATGAAAAACTGATGTTTTCCCCTCAAGCCTGTTACATAATGGCTCATAATGGTTGGGTTATGGGTGACAACCCACTAAAAAATTTTGCTGAGCCTGGATCTAATGTTTATTTAAGACGTGAATTAGTAGCATGGGGTGATAGTGTTAAATTACGATATGGCAATAAACCAGAAGATTCACCATATCTTTGGAGCCATATGACAGAATATGTTCAACAATTATCTCGTGTATTCTATGGACTTCGGCTTGATAATTGTCACAGCACACCTATACATGTTGCTGAAGTATGCTTATTTTGCTTTTTATGTGCATGTTTCCTAATTTCATGCTTTTAAAACTTTATACATGAAAAATTGGAGTTTTATTATAGCAAGTTATATGTGTCCCTCAAAAATAAGGAAAATAATTATGTATACCATAATCTTTGTATCTTCTTCATCAGTAGCTAAAATTAAAGCACTGCAAATTTGATTCATGACTTCTCTAAAAAATCATTATTTTGCTGTAACATCAGCATATTAGAGAATTGTGTGCATAATTCTTTAGTACTAGTAAGCCTCTGATTCTGTAACAAATCGAATAAGTAAATGCATGAAACTCTTGGTGGTGTATGAATTGCTTGGAAATGAAAATGGGAGAATTTAAAAATAGAAAATAAATCCAACTTTAAAGCTGTATATACATTTTGAGACTTATGAGATTTTACCTCAAATCATTTTACTGATTTTAGTTACTAACCTTTGGAATAAGTAAAATAAAATTCCACCTCACATCATTTTCCATATCCTAGTTACTAACCTTTCGGATAAGTAAAATTAAGGTATATAAGATTTT
Source organism: Stegodyphus mimosarum (assembly GCA_000611955.2). Lineage (NCBI taxonomy): Eukaryota > Metazoa > Arthropoda > Arachnida > Araneae > Eresidae > Stegodyphus > Stegodyphus mimosarum. Next base: position 199,201 of record KK118872.1, read on the forward strand.
TGTCTCAACTCAAACCCTGTACTCTAGACCCATAACTCTGGGATGTGTAAAAACAGTGTATAGTTAAAACTTATTCTTATATGTTTTTAATTGAAATGACCAACCAACATACATGTATCCTGCTCAACATTGAACCCTTGTTATCAGTTTCCAACCATCTGGCCCAAGTAATATTTTTGATCTGTTCATATTTATATTAACTTATTAAATACACAGAGAAAACTAAATTTTTTTGACTGCCTATTGCTGATGTTAACTTGTGAAGCACGCAGAGAAAACTAATTTTTGATTTCTCAGATTCTTTTTTGGTTACTCAAATTTTAGAAAGCATTTCTTGTAAATAGAAACATTGTGTGCATGCCACAGGCGTTCTTTTTTCTTCACTTTTTTATTTTCCTTTGTAATTTTTTTGTCTTTGTCTTTCTGAAGCACATTAACGAAAATGCTGATGTCTCTGCTAATGCTGGGAGTAATAATTAAAGTAACAATAAATAATAACTAAAGTAAACAATAATTAACTAGGCAACTCATGCCTTAAAGCTCATTGATCTTATAATATCTTAAAACTAACATCAAAACAGTTGGCAGATTACAAATCATAAAATTATATCATGTTCATAAAGTAGTATATAACATCCTACTGATTGTATTATCAGAATCTTAAAATTTGTAATTTTAAATATGTTAAAATAACATCCTACTTATTTTCCAGAATAAAAATTTTAAAACTTAAGATTCCATTTTGAACTGCTTACAAATCTTTGTCATCCTTAGCTTCAAAACAAAGAATAATTAAATTAAGCATTTTGATATTTTCCAGTGTTTTCAAACACTGAGTTTGATTTTTGCATGTTAACAGCTCGTATAAACTTTGGGAATAATAATTTCAGAAGAGCAAAAGAATTAACCAAAGATTTTGTATCTTTTTAACAACTCCAAGCAGTAACAATTTTTACAGGTTGTTCCATATATCTTTCTCAGTTTACATTTCAAATATAAATATTTTAGTGAATATAAAAAAATAGCAATGAAAAGGTAAACATTGATCACTAGGTATCTTTCCACGGTACACACAATTTTTTCTCTTCTCCTTTTCTGATATTTATATATTTACAGTGTTATGTAATATTCTTAGATGCAAAATTTTTTGCATTAAAAATATTTTAATATTGATTTCATAAGCACTGTATTTCAAGAATAATGTGTTATTCTTAAACATAGTTTGATAATAATTGCTAAATGTGTACAGTATTTTTCTCAAATATTCATGTAAAATGCAGTCTTATTTTCTGGCTCTGTCTGTGTTGCAAGATACGAGTTTCCATCTAAATCATATAATCATCTGGACTTTTCTTTAAACTGCTTTAAATTTTAATTTGATGTTCATGTATAAAAATGTAATAATTATAATGTGTTTAATTAAGTCTGAAATTCCTTTTCAGTACCTCATTGATAAAGCTCGAGAAGTAAGATCAGATTTATTTGTTGTTGCTGAATTATTTACATCAAGTGAGGCAGTTGATAATATATTTGTAAATCGATTAGGCATCACAGCTCTAATACGTGGTATGATTCCAAAATTTATATTTTAAATTCATATACAATGCATCTACAAAGTTATAGGACTGTTGTTTCGTGTGCAGGTTGAATTCTAAACTGCCATCAAGTAATCAGTGGTACTAATTATTGCTAAAATATTTCAACTTGGCATTTTTCTTTAAAATATTATGTGATCTACTGCAGGCAGCTGTTTCCTGTTTTCAGAAATGAAGTCACTTTAAAAAGCATCATTTGGAAGGCATTTCTTAAATTTAGAAAATCATAATGCAAAACTTAAGGGATATTTCAGTAGACGATTTCAGCAAAAGAATTTTAAGTTCTGTGTTCAGAGAGTTGGAGAAATGTACTATATGCTGAAAATTAAACATTTTTGTTAATTTTTTTTTCTGAATTTGGTCCTAAATCTTTGTAAATGTATTTTCTTTTGTGATTAAAATAATATTAATAATTTCTCTGGAGATCCAGAAATCTTGGTATGAAATTAATGCTATTTTTTATTTGTTTAAATTGAGGGCATAAAAAAACTGCATTTTTTTCATTTAACAAATATGCTGTGTATTCCCTTTTTATAAGTTTTTTCTTGTATTCTAATTTTTTTGGTGATATTTTACAAATGTTTGTGGACACGTGTGTGCACATACATAGATACACATGTGCATACATATATACATACACACACATGTGCATACATACATACATTTCTGAATCTGGGCTTTCTGAATCTTTACATTTCTGAATCTGGGAATTACAGAAGAGTACCCAAAAGCATTTAGTGATATTGCTTTCCTTTGGTGATATTTCATGAATTTTTTTAAACAATAGAGAAAAAGGATTTCAGAAATTAAATCAGTCTTTCAACTCCCAAAAGCACAAAGAGCAAACTGTTGCATTTTTAATTATTTCTTTTTATTGTTATCGAGGCTAATCAGAGAAATTTTCCCTGCCCCATGCAACAGCATATTTTGCTGTTCCATTTGTCTTATTTTTGCTTCTGCTTAAAACAATCATGGTCTCGCATAATGAGCTTCAGAAAAAATTAAGGATAATTCAAATTATTTGTCAAAAGTACTGGACCCTACACCTCTGTGTTACATACAAATTACTGTGAATTGTGGCACTAAAAATTCTTTTAGCTGAAAAAATTACTTAAGTTTTAAAAAACATACTTAAATAACTTTTAAGAGCAGTGTAAGTTATCAGAACTAGTAAAGTTGTTAAAAATTAGCAGAGTTCAATGTTAAATTGATGCTTATTTACAGAAAAACATTACATTTGAGGAGAAGTTCATGCTCTTTAAAACTGTTATCTGACTGAGGTTGAATTTTTGGGTACTCTTTATGTTATCGGGACTAGATTAAAAAATGTATGTATGTGTGCACGTGCATATGTATATATGTATTGGGTTGGCAACTAAGTAATTGCGGATTTCACTCACAGATGGCTTCAGTTGAATTTTTAGGTTTGCAGACGTAGTACAAATGTAAAACACATTTTGTTATTTGATAGTTGGCAATTCAGCTGTGAATCAGTAAAAAAAGTTTTTTGATCGGTTGCGTAGTTTTCCTTTGGCGTTCATTGAAAAATGGAAAATCAAAAGGAACATTTTCGTCATATTTTGCTATTTTATTTCCGCAAAGGGAAAAACGCATTGCAAGCTCATAAAAAGTTATGTGCTGTTTATGGTGACGAAGCCTTAAAAGAACGGCAGTGTCAAAATTGGTTTGCCAAATTTCGTTCTGATGATTTTTCTCTCAAAGATGAAAAACGCTCTGGTCGTCCAGCTGAAGTTGATGACGACCTAATCAAAGCAATAATCGATTCGGATCATCACAGTACAACACATGAGATTGCAGAGAAGCTTCATGTATCACATACATGCATTGAAAATCACTTAAAACAACTTGGCTATGTTCAGAAACTCGATACAGGGGTTCCTCACGAACTGAAAGAAACGCATTTAACGCAACGCATTAACAGCTGCGATTTGCTAAAGAAACGTAATGAAAATGATCCATTTTTAAAACGACTGATAACTGGCGATGAAAAATGGGTTGTTTACAACAATATCAAGCGGAAAAGATCGTGGAGCAGGCCAGGTGAACCAACTCAAACAACATCAAAAGCTGATATTCATCAAAAGAAGGTTTTGTTATCAGTTTGGTGGGATTACAAAGGAATTGTCTACTTTGAACTCTTACCACCCAACCGAACGATCAATTCTGATGTCTACATTGAACAACTAACGAAATTAAACAATGCAGTTGAAGAAAAGCGGCCCGAATTGACAAATCGAAAAGGTGTTGTATTCCATCATGACAATGCAAGGCCACACACATCTTTGGTCACTCGGCAAAAATTATTGGAGTTTGGTTGGGATGTTTTGCCACATCCACCATATAGTCCTGACATTGCACCATCTGATTACTTTTTGTTTCGATCTTTACGAAACTCCTTGAATAGTAAAAATTTCAATAATGATGATGATGTCAAATCGTACCTGATTCAGTTTTTTGCTAATAAAAACCGGAAGTTTTATGAACGTGGGATTATGATGTTGCCTGAAAGATGGCAAAAGGTTATTGATCAAAATGGGCAATTCATTACAGAATAAAGCTATTTAGTTCCATGAAAAAAATTGTCTTTGATTTTCTAAAAAAAATCCTCAATTACTTAGTTGCCAACCCAGTATATGCATACATACATTTATTTCTGAATCCAGTCCTGGTAACAGAAGAGCACCATTTTTGTTCTGTGTAAGGTTCAAACTACTATAGTTTTCATCTGTTATATTAAAATAATTTTCTATTTATTTTTATAAATAAATTGAATCATGCAAGTTTCATATTTAAGAAATCTATTTAATCATTGACGAAAAACGTATTAAGAAAAGAAAAAATCGTGGAATATACATTAATGTGATCAGAGTTCAAGGAAATTTTTAATTATAATGCTTTTAAACATGAAATTTCCTTAATTACTGTATGTATAGATATATGATATATATTTAATTACTCTCTCTCTATATATATATATATTTCTGAAAATAAAGAATCACTACTATGAAAAGTTTAGATGAATAACCATTGTCCATATTCTAAATAAAGTAACATGAAATGAGGAAAACTTTTATGTCAAAAAAGTATTTTTTTGCTGAATAGCTAAGTTTAATTTTTTAACTAACATACTTTGCATGATTTTTATTTGTGTTAAGCATTGCTGAAAGCTGATTACAGATTGTAATTTTTTTATATGTATGATGTAATTTTTGTACAAATATCATGTACTTGATTGATAACATTTTTGTTAAAAAAATTTGGTACATAAGTTTTTTGAATTTTAAATATAGAAAACTGTTTATTTTGCTTCCATTGATGTAAAATAAATATCTAATTGTTGGAATCTTGCAGAGGCTATGGCAGCCCCAGATAGTCATGAACAAGGACGGCTGGTTTACAGGTATGGTGGATCTACGGTTGGAGCTTTTGTACATCCTGTTACACGACCTCTTACTAAAAACATTGCTCATGCTGTTTTTATGGATATAACACATGATAATCAATGTCCAGTGCAGGTAACTTAACTCTTTAATGAAAGTTTCATTTAACTGAAATTTCTGTATAACATGATTATCAGTACCCTATCTAATGTCGTTTAACTGTCTCCTTCAGTTCGGTTCAGTTAAAATCACTTCAGTTTTCCATAAATTAAAATATTTTCTGTATATGGCTATCAATGTTCTTGAATAATAAAATATTAACTGATATGTACATCTCTTCTGCTGATAAACTTTTCCCTCCTTAAATGTGTGCATCTGATAAAGGAATTCTCATGTAATTATAACTGCTATATATAACTTAAAGCAAAATCTTAATTGATCTAAAAAGGCAGTTGAGTATTTTGACAATATTGATGTTGAGTTAAAAATCTAAAAACGAATTGCATGAATTATGCAGAATAATTTTTCTTATATTCTTAATTATAAGGTAATTTTTATCTCATGCCAAGTAATAAAATGCTTCATTTATAACTTTGCATTTTGCATGTGAATTGTACTTATTATGAAGTTTCAGCTGAAGATAAATTTTGTTTAAGGTTTATGCATTATAAAAATGCATATTTTCAGTTTATGTTTAAAGGGAAGTATAATGAATTTTAGTTTATCTCTTTTATTAATCGTTTTTTAGTATATTTATGTTAATGCTGTATTTTCATATAGCTTAGGCATTTGGTGATCATGAATGAGTCTAATTATCATTTGAGGTTTACATTATGATGTGTGAAAATGAGCCTTAGTTCATTTGAATGCTTTCTGCCTCAAGGGACTTAGATGTGCCATTTTCACTAAGCATATTTTTGTCCCAATCTCAACAGCCTAATTGGTCTCATTGCTGGAGATAATATTATTCAAATAATATTCTTAGAATCTTACTTGCAGAAACAAATTTAATAAATACATTTGGCATTCAAATGGGAGAGAAATGTGCTAATCTAAAATATAATATTAACGTCAGTTTGGTATAGATTTTGATTAAAGCTATTGATTTCAAGAGCAATCAAGTGCAGGTTCCTCTTCAGGAAGAAAGAGGAGAGGGCCTTCAACTTGGAAGAAAAGATATATATGTGAAGAGGGACCACCTTGGATATCAATAGAGTTTTAATAAAAATCTATGCCAAACTAAACTGCTTTTTTGTCCAGTATTAAATAAATGACATTACGAGTGTTACCCAGTTTTCTCCGTAACTCAGAAAGTTTTGATTTGCGTCCAAGTTTTTCTCACTCCATATTACAGAAACAAAATGAAAAATATAAAAAGGAGCAATAAATTTTTATAAACTATTGAATAGAATACATAAAAAGAATAAATATCTGAGAGGGTATTAAAAAAATATATGTTTGCCATTAAAAGCTGTAGAAGGCTGCACAAGGCATCAAATGTCAGTCATTTAGCGAAAATGGATCACCACGAGTAGGCGACCGACATCATCTCCCAAGCAATTTCTTCAGTCATTCTTTCTAACAGTGGGTCTGATCTAAATTGTCAGCTTGTGATACATTCTGTAATAAATAATTGTTGCAATGTTACTCTTCAGTGGATTGCAAGTCATTGTGGAATAATGGGTAATGAGTTTGCTGACACTCAAGCCAAGGCTGGATCTGTTCTTCCTCAATCCAATCCTCCTGTTTACTATCACAGTGCTAAGTGAATCATTGGAGCCAAATGTGGAGCTCATGTTCTGGAGAAGAATGGGAACTGTTGGAAGGAGAAGATTTGGGATTCCCTAACGGAGAATCCCATTCCTTGCAACCTGCTTAGACCTGTCGATGTCACTAAAACTAGGCATGACTAATTCATGAAATATCTACACAGATTTGGTTTAGAAGACTCTCCAACTTGGTTGGTATGTGATATTGATGACATGTGCCATAACCATTTGGACACTTGTTCTGGGCTTAATGACATGACAGTGGCTAATTCTGTCAAAAATTATTGTACTCTTTCTGAATTATATTGGATTGCCCATCACAAACTAATGGCAATCATGCCTAGGTGTGGCTTGGGATTAAAAAAAAAGTATTAAGAGAAGACTTCAGCTTTGAAATGGTTAAAGTTTTTTATATGTCCTTAAATTCAGAAGAGGAAAAAAGCAATAAAAGATGATTTCAGCAATGGATTTGATTGTTATAAAATTGTTAAACATTGTCCAGCTCCTAACTGATTCAATTTTATGGTTGTTACAAGGATGAAAAGACAATCAATCTGTTGAGAAATATACCATATAGCTCCTTTTTTGGAAAATTAATCTGTTTTAAAATATATGTAATTATGCGAGTACATAAAGGAAGAGTGATGATGGGAGTATGTAAGGGAAAAGTGAAAATTGGCACATTAGCCAAAGTTAAGCTTACATTCAACATAAATAAATTTCTATGTGAAATAAAATTTTCGGCTCTATTTAAAAATGAAATATCATTGATAATTTTTGAAAATTTGGTGAAATAATGAAATTTCAAATAAAATTTGCATTCCATATATTGCAATTTATTTATTAATGGTTATTAATGCTAATTTTAAATTTATGAGATTACTCTATTTTAGAATTGTTTTGCAGGTGCGTTCTGTTTATGATTATTTTCCTACTGCAGCAATGGTTTCCATGGCATGTTGTGCCACAGGCAGTACTTGGGGTTATGACCAGCTGGTGCCTCATCATGTATGTTTTATTTAATTCTAAATTGCTTTGTATGATAAAAAGAATGCATGTATTAAAATATTTTTCAATTTTTAATATTATTAATATGTAAATAATCTTCCATGCCATGTAAAGTGACAAAAGCTATGAAGTGGGTTTATTTTGTATTTGGTCCGTGGTGACCAAACAAACTGGCTGCATGAGATTTTCATTATTTTCGTTATGTAATACAGGTGTTAGCCAAGCTACCTCTGAGAGTTCTATCTTTTGCTAGAATGATAATCCATGCCTGCTTTGTCATAATTAATCTATATAAGCTCTAGTCTTTCATCTTTCTAGTATTTCATAAAAGGTGGGTTTGAACTTGAAGACATAAAAACAAAGAAGTTCTAAAACTAAAAAATGCATATATTTATTTATTCCAGTATTTCTTCTTATATAAAAAATAAAGCATTTTTTCCCAAATTCTTGAAGGTTCTCATTTGTAATTTTTGCTTTGTTTGTGAAAAAAGGAGATAATGAAATTCTTTCCTTTCTGAATTTTTCTATGTAGTAGAAAATTCAGTTTATTCATTGCTTTTAAGTAAAACTTGCAATTTATTAAGATAAGAAGAGCATACAAAAGCAAATCAGTAGACAAATTTTGACTTCTTATATCCGAAATTTAAGTTTTTTTACTTTCTTGTATACCTAAAATCACACTACATTTGAATATTCTTCCAATGACCAGAGGGATTTAGTCTCAAAACAGCATTTTGCATCATTTCACTTTTTAAACTGTTGCCACCAAATATTATCGCCATGTATTATATTTAAAGACACTAAGTAATGAGGAATCTGCATGAATGTTTCTTGCATTGTCAAAAGGCAACTGTACCTAGCGCCGTCAAATTTTAAATAACAGTAGTCCTCCAACAGAACATGGCACTTGGAAGCCTGAATTTTGAATTTGTTTCATTATTTCAAATTTTGTAAAACTTTAATGTATTTTTGATTAACAAACTCGATGATTGTGAGACTGTGTATCGAAAATTCTAAGGATATACTGTTTTTAAATATTTTGTGATGCTGTTGAATTGAATTCTATGTGGTTTAAGTGCAAAGAACATGATATTTAACAAATAAAGGTAACACATAATGTTAAAAGAAGTCCTTTTGGGCATAATATAAAATTCTGAAAGCTTTCAGATTATCTTACTTTTTTTCCTTTTTTCTCATATCTAAATTAGATATGAGCATGATTAGTTAATTAAGCTCAAGCATGGGAGAGCTGTCTGCCTAATGCGTATGTTTATGTCTGTGTGTATGTGCTGAAAGACCAAAAGTTGTGGGAATATCATTTAAAGAAGAACTGCATTTTTCAAAATAACAGTATTCTGAATGTCAAATACAGGACGATTCTAAGTGTATGAAACACTGAGCATTTATACTTAATTTTTCATTCAGCATACAGTGCAGTAGAAACCAGTTGATGTACCATCCATATGCTACTGAAAAGTGCCAGATGGAAAGGTTGGTGATTGATTGTAGGATCTTCAGTTGCCTTATATGACTGATATAGTTGGTTTCCTATATAAATTAAACATATCACAGTATTTCCGTATGTATTCTTCCTTTTGTGATAATTTTAACATCTGAAACTCGAGAGGGCAAATTATGCAAATAATTTAATTTTTTATTGACTTGATAACAGTAAGAATGTAACAAATGATATGTAGTCATAGATAAACTGTAGGTGTCTATCGCAGTATTATTTCTTTCAAAAAAACCTTCATTCCAATAAGAATATATAGTAATATTAATATTACAGTGTTAATAAGATATCTTCATTTCTACTCCTGTGTAACTTGAATCTCATCCATTCTTAGTTGTCACTGCTACTTCTTAGCCCTCAAACCAAATAATTAGAGAAAGTGAATGCAGAGGTGATTCAGCAAAATCATGGACTGTTTAGTTCATGTTTGCTTCGCTGTAATGGGCTGATTCTTGTATTAGGCTGGGGTGAAGTTCAACAGCTCAAAGGGAAAGATTTGGCATTACCATTGCAGGTAGTTTACGATGGTTCGTCTTTTTCAGTAGGAGGAAAACAATTCCTGCATGGATGAAACTGATTTAAAATTCTAGGGAACTTGTTCACTGAACACATTGAGGAAGGGTAAAATTAGGCAAGTATTTAAAAAAATTTCAAAATCTCTCACTAAAAAACTAGGGGGAAAAGTACACGAGGAAATACAGTAATAATTGAAACCAAAATACACTCACGTTTGTGAAAATTGCAACACCATGAAGGACTTACGCGAGTGAGCTGAAATTTTCAGGAAATGCAAAGTAGCGCATGATATGCAAATGATTAGAATTGCAAATCCGTAGCGCATGCGTATGCTGAGCAGCACCCTCTGAACGGCTGATGGATCCGAATAAATAGACGGCTGTAGCGAGGCGTGTATGGTTATCGGTGGTTATCTGCTAGTGGTAAACGTTAACTCAATCTGTACTTATGCCTCGTCGACGAAAGAGAGCGAGATTTGAACAACTTACAGAGTTTGAACGAGGGAGAATCATCGGCCTTCGTGAAGCTGGATTGTCGTATCGTGCAGTAGCCTCTCGTGTGCAGCGTAACAGCAGCACAGTGATGCGCGTTTGGAAGCAGTGGACGGACGAGTGTCGGACAACTCGGAAATCCGGGAGTGGACCCCGAAATGTGACGTCAGCTCGCGATGATAGACACCTGGTCCGCATGGCGCGGACGGACCGTACAGCTTCCTCTAGACAATTGGCAGCACTGTGGTCAATAGCTACAGGTGTTTCATTGTGTGCTTCATCAATTCGTAGACGTCTGCTGCAGTGTGGACTGCGTGCACGGATTCCTTTATACAGGATCCCCCTAACGCACGACCATCCCCGCCTGCGGCTACAATGGGCCAATCAGCATAGAGACTGGCGTGCTGATTGGCAGCATGTCGTGTTTTCTGACGAATCCCGCTTTAATTTGTGGTACCATGATGGCCGCATTCGTGTCAGACGCTATGCCGGTGAACGCCACCTTCCGGAGGGCATTATCGAACGCCACAGTGGACGAACACCCGGAGTTATGGTCTGGGGCGCCATAGCATATCATAGACGATCTCAATTGCTACGAATTGTGGGCAATCTGAACAGCAACCGGTATATCCGTGAAGTTCTACAGCCCGAAGCTGTTCCCTTCCTTCAAAGCTTGCCAGGCGCTGTATTTCAACAGGACAATGCCCGCCCTCATACTGCTCGGATTGTTAAATCCTTCTTTGCAGCGCAGCAGGTACAGCTTCTTCCTTGGCCTGCGTGTTCCCCGGATATGTCGCCAATTGAACATGTGTGGGATGTCATTGGTCGGCGTCTTGCTCGTGATCCTCGTCCTGTTGCGTCTGCAGACGAACTTTGGGTACGCGTACAAACGATATGGAATGCTCTTCCTCAGTCAGACATTCAAACTTTGTTTGACTCCATGCCACGTCGTGTAGCAGCACTTATTGCGGCACGTGGTGGCCACACAAAATACTGATTCTGATCTCTTGTTCTTGTTTGTTTGCTTTGAACATTTAATCATTTATTTGTACCACTACCACTCAACTGTGTATTAAATTGCATTCAATTATGACGATTCCTTCTTGGTGTTGCAATTTTCACAAACGTGAATGTATGTTTTTAGGTATCATTAGTGAGAACAACATAACTGGGACCCTCTAAAAATTGGCACCAATGCCTACAGCTTAATTGTGGATGGATTATGATGCTTGGAATTGTTGCTGATTTCAATTTTTACAGTTCACAGACATTTCACAAAATGTGTCGAAAAGGACTGTTTGTTGCTAAGTGTTATTTTATGGAATTTGTCATAAGCTAATCCATGTCCCGATTTTGATGCATGGTCACAGAATTTAATGATTAGAATGGATGTGAAAACATTGGTAGTGGTATGGCAGTAGCCTCGACATTAATACGAGCATGAAGTAGCATGGTTTGATGAGTTCAAATTTCAGCTGTTTTATGTAGATGGGCACCTTTGAATGTTGCTGGGGGCATTTGAGTAGGTTATGCATCTTTCATGTCATTAGAGGTACAGTTCAGATCGGCAGGTGTTCCATAACAATTTAGAGCATGCTCTCACTTGACCAGGACTTGATAACCTATACCCTTATGATTATCTATTTCCCTTCTATTTGATTTCTATTTTTATTTGATTTCTATTCTTATGACAAGTTTTCAAGTAGGTAATGTAACATGCCATCAATATGATTGCTACTAGATGATTATAAAAATACTTCCTGGACTTTATCATCATGATTTGTTCCTCATGATCTCTTGATATGTAAGCTTTGGGATATTTATGAGATGCATTTGGAAACTAGGTTTTGAATAAAGGATTGAGCTTCAGTTAAATCTAACACAGTCACAATATATACTGCAGCATTTGTGCATAGCTATTCCTACCAAACAGATATGACAGTTCATTGATTGTGTGCTATGGCATGCTGAGGCATTTCTAAGAACTAGAAAAAGGCCATATTATAAAGCTTCTGTTCCATGACTTTGACCTTTCAGTGTGTATAAATAAAACTGAATTTGTTGCATATAGCAGGCCCACCAGCACCGAGTGGTAAAGTCGCTGAACACTGGTAGTTTAATCCGAGGCTTGAATTCCATGAACGGGCTGTCTGCTGGGGTGTTTTATTGGTTTTCCACATGTGTTATGTGTATATGAGCCAGTTTCCCTTAAAAAGTCCTCAACGAAGGCATTCCTCCCCCTTAGGCAGATAGTCCTCGAAAGCTTTGCCATGATCACAAAAAACAAACAAATTGCATATATTGAATTATAGGTATTTAATTTAATGATACTCTCCCATTCATATCAAAATGTTCAGATTATGCAAGATGGACTATAAATAATAAGACAGAGAATGATATAATGTAAAAGGAAAATGCAAATTCTCGCAAGAAGAAAAAAATCACTTATTTCCTAAGCCCTACAGTAGTTTCAACTAAATGAATAAATTAAATATTACTATAGAGCAGTGGTTCCCAACCTTTTTACTGTTATGGAACAGCTATGACAATGTCCAAGTTCTAGGGAATCCCAGTGCGTATGTAAACATTATTTTTTAATAATATTTTTATTAACAATCATTATTGGAAACAAATAGTAAGTGTCACTTATTTAAAAAAAAAAAAAAGCAGGTACATATAATTGGTGTAATTCTAAATGTAATTAGATATAGATGAAAAATAAATTTCTTTTGTGTAACAATTTATAACAAATATTAGTGTGAAATATGCATCTGTTTTTTTTTTAAACATATATATTAAATTCGGAGTCTGGTTTTTAATATACATACATGGATTTCATCTTAATGTGAAATCAGCATCTGTTTTTTGAAACGTATATATTGAATTTGGAGTCTGATTTTTTATATAAGTATATAGATTTCATTTTCCACAAAAAGGAGATGATTTCTAGCCTTGCTCTTAATACTTGATGAACAAGAAAAAGTTCGTTTACATATGTAGAATGTTGAAAACTGCAGCAATATATTGATTGCTTTCCTATGAATTACTAGATACACATTTTCAACAGAAGTCCAGAATTTTTCCAAAACCATGTCATTAAATCTCATTTTCAATGAACTATCCAATTGTAACTCACAGAGTTCTTTTTTTTTAAATTAGGTTCTGAGGATGAAAGTTCAAGAGAATGGTTTCCACACTCAATCATATAGTTCTTTTGACAGGGATGAAAAATAACAATCAATTTTCTTGGCTAGATCCTCTAGGTGGGATGCAATAAAACTTGAAATTTGTTGGTATCCATCTTCATGATTTAGTCCTTTTAATGATTTAAACATATCAAGGTTACCTTTTACAAAATGACCTTTACATAAGTATTACTTTCTTTTCAATCCAAGAATATCACTTGAAGACACTTTATTTTCTCTGCCCCCTTGCAGTAACTTATTCATTTTATTCAAGTGATGAAAAATATCTGTTAAATAAGTCAGCACCTGCACCAACATTTGATGCTCAAAGCCTTAGTAAAACTTTGCTTGTCATTTTGTTGAAAATGTCCGAGCATTTCTTCCTTTATCTCGGAAACCATACTTCAGTGTATAACAATAGAGTTGTGTGCTTTTTATATATAGTGGTTCCCAAAAGTATTCGTAAACTTATGATTTTCATTGAATTAGGGCTCTGTCTGTGAATTAAAATTAAATTTCTAAATGAGATTTTAATAGTAAGATCTATAATGTATTCGTAACAAAATTAATGAAATATTTTTAAAATATAGCAAAACCTTATTTTTAAGAAATTAATAATAAAAAAATGACAAACATTTTATCTCACAGCAGTCTTTGTACACATCAAAAAAATCTTGACATACAGTAAATATTTTCATTTTTTGTTAAATTAATATTTCGTAGGATATTCTTTAGCATCCACAACAGCTTTTAAATGAATAGATTTTACTAGTTAGAATGGGAATAGATTTTACTAGTTTTTTTTGTAATTTCTGTATCAATGTTCATCCATTCTTCCATCGTGACTGTTTTGAGTTCGCTTTTCATTTTGATGTCGTGTTTTTGTACTCTAACCTCTAGTTCTTTCCAAATGTGTTCTATGGGATTTAAATTTTGCGACTGAGGTGGTGTTTTCAAAACCTGTGGACTATTATAAGACACCACAGGTGAACGCTGAGAGTCTTAAGCTTAGGATCGTTATCATGATTAAAAATGTTGTTTGTTTCCAAAGCCCAAATTTTGGGCTGATAATTTTAAATTGTCTCTTAAAATATTTAATTAAAGAGAATTATTCATTATGCCACCTAGTCCTGATGCTGCCATGCACCTCCACGCAAGAATACCTCCACTGCCATTCTTAACTGTTCCAACTAAGTTCTTAGAATGAAGTTCCTCATTTTTTCTTCTGCATACAGTTATTCGACCATCAGAACCAAAAATGTTAATTTTGCTTTCGTCAGCAAATAGGACATTATTCCAGTATTCGGATGTATTTATCATTGATTTTGCAAATGAAACCTAAGCTTTCTGTTTTTCTCACTAACAAAAAATTTTGTACGGACAGAACGCCCATGTAATCCAGCTTCTCTGAGAACTCATCAAACAATTTCAGGTGAAATTGAAGTAGAAAACTTTGCATTAAATTAACTAATTTAAAAATAATAAATTTAGCGATATTTCGAATTGATTTACCACTACTATGGTGAAAAATTATCAATTTCCGAATGCTGTTTGTAATTTCTTTACGATTGCGACCCATTTTTCAATAATAAATAGAATGTTATGAAGTAAACAATAAAAAATTAAAGCAAACGATTTTTTAAATGCCACCACAATGCAAGAATTTAAAAAAGTGGCAAACGATAATTCTAATTTTGATTTTTATCAAAAAATATTTCAGTGTACGAAGACTTTTGTGAGATAAAATGTTTGTCATTTTTTGATTATTAATTTCTTAAAAATAAAGTTTCGCTATATTTTAAAAATATTTCATGTAATTTTGTTACGAATGAAATCTCATTCAGAAAGTTTACTTTTAAAAATAAAAAAATAGAGCCTTATTTCAATGAAAATCATTGAACACTTTTGGGAGCCACTGTATGTTTTCACAGAGCTTTTTAAAAATTGTGGAGTGAAGTGGCCTTCGTTTAATAAAGTTTATCATTTTTATCACATCATCAAGCACTGTTGGTAGTTCATTACCAAGAGATTTTGCCATCAACGCTACTCTATAAATAAACACTGTGTGGAAACAACGCTGACATTTTTTTCTTTTACAAGAAACAACAAACTTTTAACAAAGACTTTTATGGAGCCAACCATGGAAGCAGCATCTTCTGTACAAATGCCTATACAATTCTTCCAGGAAAGAATTTTTTTCCAGGTATACAGATAAAATATTAAATATATCTATTCTCCTGATTGTCTCAGGTATTTCTTTACGGCAGAGGAAATTTTCTTGAATTTCTTCATTAACAAATCTTACAAATCTTAGAACATAACATTTGTTGGTTAAATCTGTTGACTGGCTCTCTTAATTAAAAAAATGTCACTTTTCATTCTACGACACAAAACCTCTTCAACATTACATGACATATCACTGATTCAACAATTTACCAACCAGTGTTGTTTGAAAGTGGAATATTTTCAGTTTTTCTTACTGCTTTTCCGAACATTTTACCCACTATAATTTTACATTCAGGCATTATCAGATTCTCATTGATTGTGCAGCTTTACCTTTTCTGTGCAGTAAGCTCTCTTACCAAATAACTTGTTTCCTGAGTCTATTCACTAACTGTGAATGTGTTTACAGAAGCTGTGCTCTGTTTATTTTGAGATTTTTAACAGAGGTTTAAAGTAATCAACAGTTTTATTTTTCATATTAGTATGATTTATCGTAAAATTTAAATTTTGTTGGAGTGGTATTCGAAATTTTTTTTTTTGCTATAAATGAGACAAAAGGAATGAAAGAGAACATTCTAGATAACCAGTCCATGTAAAGTTCATTGATAAATTACTTTCATCATAATGATGAACCGTTTTTGCACTTCTTTCTTTAGCAATCTTTTGGAATTTTGTATTAGATTCTAAATCTTCATCACTAGTCTCTTCAGAATTATCTGGATTGTTTGTCTTCAAGTATGGCACATTTTAACCCTTTAAAATCCACAGAATTATAAAATGAGAAACAAAATCAAATAGTAGTTAATACTAATTAAACTAAACTCAGTGGCACAACAACCCTAGTGGGTCAGCCAGCAGTGCTCTTTTTCTGTTTTCTTGACCTTTGGGGCATCGGAGTGCATCAGCATATGCTCTGGACAAGTGGTCAGCTTGTTGTAGAACCCCCGGTGTTTAGTCCCATAGTGAACTTGGAATTTTGTTGATCCATTTGAGGGATGAAAGGCTGAGTCAACCTTGCCCAGCCAGGGGATCGAAACCCGGACCTGTGGTGCAGCTGCGCGACTCGCTAACCACTTCACCATTGCGTGGTCAGTAGTAAATATTAGTAAAATAAACTAAGTAAAGATATGCACTTAATTCTGTTTAACTAACCAGATGATCCTACACTTCTTGCTTCACTAATGCATACACAGTCGTGCTAGATTCAAGTCTTTGAATATTGAAAAATTGCCTTTAGCTGTTCAGCTGTGCTCGGTTAGACTTGTGTAGTATAGCCTTGAATTACCAATGTACAATTTAATGAAAGTTGTAAAAGAATAAGTTAATATTCTTCCTTTAAAATTTTTTTTTTTTTGTTTTTTGTTATGCAAACAACATATGAATTTTTTGGTATGCAAATAACATTTTTTTATATGATTTAGTAATACAATTAGCAAAGAAATTCATACCATTGTTCTTGATGTCTAGTGAGTCTAACCGAACATAGCTGAACAGCCAAAGGCAGCTTTTCAATTATCTCGGCTAGACTCTTGTTGCCATCACACCTGTTTCCCTCACCGAACTTACTTGAGTACAGTACCGAATCAGGAAAATTTTTTTTCTCTTTTAACGTATGTGTTATTTCCCTGTTTCTTGCAGAACTCTTAAAAATGTTTCGGGGAACCCTGGTTAGGAAATGCTGCTATAGAGCCTGGAGAAATCATTATGTTGCACCAAAAGAAGCAATGGAATTGAACATGCATTGTTATTTGAGAGAAACATATGTTCATTTACTCTGTTTCTGGTACTCTGTCTGGATTTTTTTATTAATTTTTTTTTAAAAAAAAGGTTGTAATAAAGTTGAATCAAAGCCAGACTTAATTTATTTAAAGAGAATTTTATATAGTACTGAAAAAGAAGTGAGTAAATAAAATCTTTGTTTCATTTTTTAAACCTAATTCATTGACAACATTCAAGAAAAAATTTAATAACCTTATAAATAAAGAATTAAAAAAATACATAACAAAATTTTATAATTTATAAAGAAAAGCTGAGAGAGAGTTTAAAAAAGTAAAGCTCAAAATATACCTAATGGTCTCTTAATGAAATGGCTAGGGTACATTTGAAAAATATTAGAATATAGGGGGCTCTCGACTTTGCACATTATTGGTTCTTGAAAATGTGTATGAATGTTGATTATTCAAAATTAGAGGGATGTACAAAAACATTAAAAATTGCAATCTTTTGTTTATTAATATCCATAATCAAGTTAATGAGGTGTGTTTAAGCACTTTCAGATTTTTTTTAATAAACTTATCAAGAGTTAATTGAATACTGTGTTTTTCTTCTTTTCTTAATACAGAGCTCTATAACATGTTTTGTCTTTCTCAATTGCTTTACATGTGTGAGGTATATGTTCTGTATTAGGATTATATTCTTCTATGATAGTAAAAAATTTGTTAAGGTGCATGAAAGCTTCATTCATATTTTTGACTATCAAAGTTTTGATTTTATCAGCTTCTTCTTCCTCGCTTTCATTGTGTATTTCATTTAATTCTTGTTGCTCAAGTGAGTTTCATATGACAGAGGTACTGAGTGAAATTCAAAGAACACATTAACATTTTCATTTTTGACATCCAAGTTTAGTTCATTCATTAGGCTGACTATTCCATTTGTTATAGTTTCTAGAGTTTCTGTAAAATTTATAAAGTCTCTCGTCATGGGTATAATTGTTTTCAGGAACCTTTCATTGTTGACTCTTATTTCAGTTTATTAGTCTCCAATATTGTTTATTCCATTCCATATATTATAGGTCTTCCAAAAATCTCTTTAATGTAGGTTCCCTTTCTGTGCTAATTGTTTCAATGGCCTAATTCATTCTTTTCCTCATATATAATATCATTTAAGCATAGCTATCAGTATTTGATCCATGGGCTGAATGAGGTAGGTAGTGTTGGGAGGAACAAATGCAATCAAACGCAATACCAATTTATGGGCATAAATTCTGCTGAGATTCGGGTGTCTGGAGCTTTGTTTAAGGTTAATAACATTTGAAATTGTAAGTTTTTATCTTTACAATATTGCTTAACTACTGGCACTAAGTGACAAATGAATCAATCTTTAAATATAAATGCAGTAACCCAGGCATTTTTTTATTTGACTTTCAAATGATTGGAAGCAACTCTATTTTCTCTTCAATGTTATGAAGTTTTCCATTTGATAAACTAACATTAGCTTCCGTTTTAAATCACCAGCTAAGTTTCTACCAAGAAGAAATGCCAACTGATTTTTAGGTTTATGTCCAGAGCAACTACTTCCTTCGCTAAGAATGTACTATTAGACATTTTTTTCCAAATTAAGCCTGTCTCGTCTACATTGTATATTTGACTAAGAGAATATGCACCATCTACAATAATTTTAGGCTTTGAGGAAGTAAATTTCTTTCTACCATCTTCATCTGTATCAATTTGATTCTCCAGTAAATTTAATATATAAAGATTACCTCATTTAAAATTTATTGAACCAGTCATTGTTTGCTTGAAACATCTTGTTAGAATCATCTTTTAATCTAGTCTTTCAGTCTTCATGCAAACTAAGAGCCTTAAGTTGAATAATTGGAAAACTCAGTGGGACATTGTTTTAATGTTGATCTTCAATCCATGATGATAAAGATCTTTTCATTTCATCTATCGCTATGCCATGTCTTTTGGAAAACAATTATTGAAGCTATACTTCCATAATTTTGTGTTTTTCAACACTGAACATGTCGTAGACCTGTTTATGTTGTATGGATGGGTAGTTGAAGCAAAATTCCTTTCTTTTCAATATGTCTAATTATTTCCATCTTTGTTTCATTGGTATAAAGTTTGTGAAGCCTTAAGTGCTTTTTATTCATATCAACACTGCAGTTTTTTGGCTTCCGAGTCATGTTTATAAGTTTATAAGGGCAAAACACGCAACACATTGATATATGCCATAATGCAAGACTAAATCTGTTTTAATACATTACATACATTTAGCTTCAGTCACCATAACTTAGGACCCTAGTGAGGTCAGAACAGTTCCGAGAAGTCAACTGCTCTAGATGGCAATTTATGAGTGCTTGCAAGCTGCTATGCTTCGTGGGAGTGACTGTATGGAAGCAAATAATATTGTAATATTGACAAAAAGTTTTTAAAAAGTAAATTTTTAAAAATGTATAACATAGGGAATTTTAAAAAAGTTTAGGGCTGCCTATTTTGAAACAAACTAATAAAATATTACACATTGAAAACTCTCTTTCATCAAGAGTCAAATTAATTAATTAATGAATTTTTGTTATGTTTCCATTGTTTATTCTATTGATCCATTTCCTTTTATTTGTAGTTTGATGTTATAAGTTTTTGATGTAATTTAGTAGTTAGATCAAATATTCTTAATTGATAGTCCATAAAGAGATAAGAAAGTTTTCTAAATTTTGTTTTTTTAGATCTGAATTTATTGAAAACAGTTTAAATATGGTTTTTGGCATTTCTGCCCCTTTTGTTTGCTTCTGAGCCTATTTCAAGTACCATTGTTTCCTTACATATATATATTTATACATATACATGTAGTTTATGATTTTTCTTTCATGAGCAATCAAAACTGTAGTTATTAAAATTTTTGAAGTTGTCCTGACTAATGTCTAAGTTTCTGGAGAGCAGAACATTAGTAATTCATCCTGGCTTCTATTCCTGCTAACTGATAAGACTGATTGCATGAGGTTTTCAAAGTTCCTGTTCATTTTAACATAAATAAATATATGCCATTTTTCTTAATTTCATGGGGTGGTTAGGGAAGGTAACTTTTCATTTGCAATTAGTTCTAATTGCTTTTCTGTATTAAAATAATTCAATCCAATAAGGTATCAATAACAAGAAGTGCCTATATATATGAATCATAACTGTGTTGAGATTTATTATATGCCTTCATAAAAATTATGAAATAAAATGTATAATTAGTATTATAGTAAAAAGGATGTTACTCACTTGAAGTATGTTTTATCATTATAGATACATGTAGTTTCTGAGAAACGCTTGTATACTTCTTGGACTGATGAAGCAGTTGCTAAGAGAGGTTTTATTAATGCAAACAATGGTATAATTGCAGGAAAGAAAGCTCTCAATAAACTGCATTCAGAACTAGGTGCTTCTGGTTTTACACAGGTAACATTTCACTTCTGATGAGCATTTTTGTTTTATGAAGCTTTTTTTTGAAAAATCGACAATGTTTATGGGTTATATTTATGTTCAAAACTGCAATCGTCACATAAGGTACCTAAAAGTCATTGAAATTTATCTATCATTACATAAGCCAATTCAGAAATTTCTTGTATGCTGTTGAATTAAAAGTAAAAAAAGTGAATATAAGCACACAATTTATAAGAATATTTATGAAGAACTCTTCTTTGTTTAACATATATTCTCTTTTTGATAGTGCACTTTTCTAATGGCATAGCAGATAGCCATTTGTGCCCTTGTATTCTTCTTTCTTCATAAGTTGCCGAGTTGTTTACATTGGAGTTGTTTTCCATTCAGAGCAGAGCTGTTAACCTCAAAATGGTTTTTCAACCTTCTCAAAGCAGAAATAATCTAAGTTTTAAAGACAATACCTCAAGGCAATCTAACTTAAGAACACGTACAAGGCTAGAAGGGCAGGCTTGTCATGCTACCTGAAAAACTGGAAAAAGGTTCGGGAATTCGAAAATTGATCAAGAAAGTTGGGGAATTTAAATTAGTCAAAATCTGGAAAAGTCAAGGAATTTCATACAGCGATCTGCAAAAAAGCAAGTTTTGCGCCAACGTTGAAAACAATCGCTTTCTTGGCAAATTATATTCGGGTAAACAATTCAATCAGCTGGCATAGAGCTGATTTTTGCAGCTCCAGTTAGATTGTCTTTTAGAAAGGCAAAGCAAGTTTCCAATAATTTTGGTTTTCAGTAACCTCGAGAATCGAGAGACTCGCATGTGCATGTGCAGTGCATGTTGAATGAAAGGAAATACCATCCCATTCTCGTATAAAAATGCCAGAGGTTTGGGCATACTCAGCATAGATGTTTCAATGATGAAAGATGCTGTAAATGTGGAGGTCCTTATAGAAGCTCTACCTGTATTAAGGATGGTCAAGAACCTAAATATATTTCCTGCGGCCAAAATCATGTAAGCTTATTTCAAGGATGCCCTGAATATCAGAAAAGACTCGCTGAGATGCAAAAGAAAAGTGAACGACACAACCCAGCACCTGCCAAAACTGAAGTTAACTTCCCTGCATTTATTAAGGACAATCCGCTTATCAGCTTCACTATGAAAAAATCCACCTATAGTGAAATATTTAAGAAAAACATTTCTGAAGAAGAAAAAGAAGCATCTTTGATGCATTTAAAAATGATAGCACTCTCAACTTCTTGTAAAATATTCTTCAAATTATTCAAAAAATCTGATATTCTAAATCTCAAGTAGATAAATTAATATTAGGACTGAAAGCTCTTCGAATTATGTTAGCTTTTTCCGAAATTGATGATTAACTCTGATTGGCCATCCAGCACAAGACTCCACCTACTCATCTATCTTTTCACAGCTAAGTATTGTTTAATTGGTGTCAATGATTGTTTACTCCTTTTTTACTAACTCTGATTTTTCCTGAATCATGTCCTGTTTTCTCAGATATTTATCTCTTCTCTCTCTGCTACCACTCAGCCATGTAGATTTTCCTATTATTTCCCTCCTTTCTTTCTTTCTGTTCACCCCAACTCTGTACATTTTTAATACTACTATGATGTGGATGTGCATGGTTTTGAACCACAGGTACTCCAAAATTTTTCCTTATTGACATTGTCTTATATAAAACAAAATCAGATTGATCATAATAACGGTATACATGGGACTTAGCACCATTAAAATAATGAGCAGTAAACGGGTCATTTTAGTGTTGGCAACAGTTTTCAAAATCTTGCTAAGGCCGTAGCATATACTGAGATTTTACTGCAAAATCTTTTAAACCTTTTTTTTTCTTTTTAATATATGCCCTATTTGTCATTTTGCAGTAAAATAGTAATCGATCATCTAGGCTAACCATTTAATATAACTGTACTTGCCAAAAAATCATTGATTATTGTAATTCAGTTTTTAGTCTTTAAATAACTAACTTTATTTTAATGTTATTTGTATCATTTCACGTTGCTTCTTCCTCTAAATTTATTTATTATTAGTTAATAATACTTCCAAATTTCAGGCAATTTTCTTGAGCATAATCCTGAACTAATTCTAGCAGTATGATCGCATACTATCACGAAATTTAATGAACATAGTTTTTGCTTATGTATGCTGCTAAATAAATATAAAATATCTGAATTTATTTAAAAATATCATTAAATAGATTTTTTTCTTTCATTTAGCTGCAAAATGTCTGCAAAAAAAGACATTTTTTAATCCAGATTGGGCAGATTCTAATCTCAGTCTTCAGTGGAGGAAACAACTCCTATTATATTTATAATGGTGTTTTGGAGATTATATATAATATATATATAATATATATAATCATATGTAATTGGCAAATTTTTGTGTTTTCAAGTGGTGTCATAATTGATTTACCTCTCAGCACAGCCAATGTGCACTACACGGATAGACTGGAATTTTCTTAAAACACACCTGGAAAACCTGGAAAAGTCAGAGAATTTCATTCTCCTGTTTGAGCAGCAACCCTGGAAGGAATATTTTTTCTCTTTAACAAAGTTGAATGTCTGCTTTCCTTATACTTGAAGAAGGAATGTTTTCAAATAGAATGCTAATTAAGATGCACTATGCCACATAATTACACTGCTAGGTTGCAAGTAAGCAGTAACTAGTTATAAACCAATTTTCATAATATTTTGCATTCATTTGTTCATAACTTTGCACTTTTTTTTAACTCTGAATATGTCATATGTTTCAGAAATAAATCCACCCTCAATCCCGGTATAAACAATGAGCAACAATATGTCATAAACCTTTCCATGAGAAAGCAGTTAGACCTGTTGAAAGGACTTTCAAAAAGGCTCTCTTGGCATTTTTTATTGTCATATCTCATCAAATATGGTTTTAGAATGTCCAAATTTTACTCAGATTTCATCGGTATAGTAAATTGTGCACAATATTTTTTGTATCTTGTAGGTAGCTGTGCCTCCAGCATTGAATACCATCATGTTTAATCAAAATTGACAATTTATATATATATATCTATGCAAAATCCTTAAATTAATCATCATTTAGCCTTTTGTGCAAATGGACAATTGGGCAAATCATCTTCATCATTTATGACTTTTCCACTTTTTTCACAGTAGGAATTTTGTTCCATAAAAATAAACCTTGAACTTTTCTTCATACTATTGCTAAAGTTAGCACATCCTGTTGTTTGAATCGGGTTTGCTTACCGAATTTCAGTGGTCATTTTTTTTTTTTCTGAAGTCTAAAATATAGCATTTTCTTTCAATTTGGATTTCATGAGGTTTATGCTTGTTACAGAAGCATAATGATAATCTTAGAGGGACTGTGTAGTGATTTTCAGTAGTTGGAAATTAGGCACATATGTTGAAGATGAAAGAGATGCCATAACAATTGCTATGTCTTCCTGTTGGTCATCGAATGATTGATGTGATATTACCAATTTTTGATTTCTAAAGCCATCATCTGGTACAGCATGTTGTGATTGGTGCTGAAGAGCGATATTGAAGTGTTAAATTTAACTCACTCAATAAATATCAAAATACATTATAAAATTAGGACTGTAGCTTTTATTTCACAGCTCTAGAACTCTTCTCAACACTAATGTCACGATGGCAGGAAGATACTCACTAGGTTTTCCCCCATGTTTGCACAGCACTGCCCTCTGGAGGCATTTTCTATATTTGCACTTCATAAACCAGGGAGGTAAGATTGAACATCCTCTTGCCCATTGCAATTGCAAATTTCAGTAGGAGAATTTCACAACAAATTTTGCAAACCTTGACTAATTATAAACTATAGTAATAAAACATATATTACAGTGTGTAACAACCTAAAAATAAATATAAAACAATGGATACAACACTAATACAATAATACCATATAGTCTAATTATTGATTTGGTAAAATACATATATGACAACTACTTCTTTTAAGAAATTTCTATCTGACAACTGTAAATTGACAACTCTTACCTTTCCAGCTTTGTCTAGAAATATCTCAGCAATTCTAGCAACCAACCATTTGGTTGGAGGAAGATTCTCATCCTTTATAAGTACAACAGTTGAATGTTAACATTATTTTTATCAAACTGCCACTTTGATCTTTGAAGTAAATTATTTAGAAAACCGTGTCACCACAACTGCCAAATTTTTTTAACATGATTATTTTTTGCCACTCTAAATGTCTGTTTTCAGAAATATATGTTAAATTAGACTAAGATATAGAGGTGATTTCTCTGACAATCTAAAAATGTCCGGGGACACAAAATTCTATAATCATTAGGATCAGAAGTCATAGGAGAAAGGGGGTGTGAATGATCAGAAGACATAGGAGAAAGGGGCGTGAATTCAAAAAACCTTTAATTTGCATGACAATTGTTAAAAACTTCTCTGTAGTTAAATTAGTATTTCCCAAAATACATTTCAAATGGTATTTGAATGACTTTGTGCTAGCCTTCCAAAGACTGCCAAAATTGGGTGCCTTGGGAGGGATAAACTTCCAGTCATTCCCATTGGAACATAAATATCCTGCAAGAAATTCATCAGGAGAATTCACCATATTAATTAATCTTTTTAACTCTGCTGCGGCACCTGTAAATGCTTGTGTATTATTCATAAAAAAGTCTTCTAGATTTGCTTCTTTGAGAAAAAACCCTTTTCAGACAAGAGTAAAAGTTGGTGTCATTATATGTGTTACGATTTCCAAATGAATTGCACGTGTTGCAAGGCAAACAAATACGACAACATAAACCTCATTAAATACACCTTTACATTTATTTTTGTGTTTCACTAGAAAGGATCCACAAAAATCCATGTTTATATCATGAAAGGCAAAATTTTCATTAAGATGCTTAGATGGCAAATTTCTTATTAATTGAGGAAAAGTCGAAAGATTTGCCTTAAAGCAAGCAACAAACTGATGACAAATTTTTCTCCCATTTATGGGCCGATATTTTTCTCTCGTATAATATAATAAAGTTTGTGGTCCCACGTGAAAATATTTCTTGTGAAAATACATTACAATTAGATATGTTAAATGGTTTTTTGGTGGAAGCATCATAGGATGTTTTTTACAGAACTCGAGATTGGTGTTTTCTAGGTAACCACCAACTCTAGTAATAAAATGATTATCAATAAAAGGAGCTAAACTTTTTAGCTTACTATTGGGGGCTACAGTTTTACCCTCAGATAAACTTTTCAGCTCTGACAAAAATTCTTGATATTCTACTTCTCTGATTAAGAAAGTCTCTACTTACTCCAATTCAGCAGCTGTTACCTACCCTGTTTTTTTTTTTTTCATTATAGATGAAGAATCTGAAAAGAAGCCTTAGAACACAGTTAAAGTCCTTTGTTATACTAAAAAGTTTCAAAGAGTCATTATTATGACAGTCTTTTTTTAGGTTATTAAAATACTCATCTTCTGTGAAATTAAATTTTGGAGGTTCAGGAATAAGAAAGCAGATCCAGTCCTTCAAGTTGGATTATTTATAAGAGAATCAATACTTTCACCACAGGTAAGTAAATCAGCTAGGTTTTCTTTTCCAGGACAACAATGCCACATAGTTTCATTTGCAAATCCTTCACATAGTTTGATACAAATTGATTCCACTTTTTATTTGGGCTCTGAATCCAGTATAAGGTGACTTTCGAATCACTCCAAAAAAAATTCTCAATATTTGTTTTTTGTCAATAATTGATTTCACTTCACTTGCTAATCTTGCCACAAGCAAAGCATCCATAAGCTCAAGCCTTGGCAATAACAGCTTCTTTAAAGGAGCCCTCTGGATTTTGAAGCTGTAAAATTAGTTAAGATTTCGTTCTCAGCCTTCTAGCATAAACAAGTGCTTCATAAGACTTAGCACTAGTATCCGAATATGTATGAATTTCCAGTTCTGTATCTTGATCTATGAAAGAACCAAGTATATATCTGGGAACCCGTAATTTTTAAGTTCCTGAACTTCTTTACACCATCGCATCTACTTCTTGCTTATATCAGGAAGTATATCTTCATCCCAAGGAAGTTTTTTTTACCAGATCTTTTGGAACAGGCATTTGAAATAGATAATAAAAGGCATCAAAAGACCCAACAGGTTGAAGATTCTCCCAACAGCCATCATTAGAAATCATGTAGTGTTCCCTTCCTGTTGGTGAAATTCTAGAAAACTATTAATTTCTAAGGACAGGCAATCACTGGATGGATCCCACAAGAAGCTAAGAACTCTGTGTAATCTATCCTTTAAATCTTCTGGATATAATTGCTCAAGTCTCTTAGCTTCTCACTCCTTTATTAACTTATCATAATTTAAAATCCACGTTCTTAAGGGCATTCTAGCATCTCTCATTATTTTCTCAGCAGTTTTAGAAATTTCAAATGGAATATCTTCGCTACCGATAACAATGTTATCTGTATAAAAACAGGTATCAAGCATTTGTACTGTAGCAGGAAAGTCCTCTCAACACTGCTCTATATCTTTTCTGATAGTTGCCACTAATAAAAAGGGACTTACATTGACGCCAAAATTTATTCTTTTAAATTTATGCACACATAAATTATTCATATGTCCAATGAAAAAAAAATCTCATTGTGTCTCTATCTCTTTCATGTAATGAAATTTGCAAGGTCTTCTCTATATCTGCGATGAAGGCAATCTTGTTCAAGCGAAAGAATGTCAGTAAATGAAATGTATTTGAGTTTAAATTAATTCTGGGATACCAACAGTCTTTTAAAGAAAATTGTCCTAGTTCATGTGAACTTCGATCAAAAACAATCCTTACCTTGGTAGTTAAGCTCTCTTGTCTTACAACTCCATGGGGGTGTAAGTAATATAAGGGTTTCTTCTTTTCTTTAACTGGACTCACCACTTTCTCAGTTATTCCCTCACTCAAATAACTATTCAAGATATTACAATATTTTAAATACAGGGAATTATGAGTTCTGGAAGTCAATTTTTTTACAACATCATAATTGTCTCTAAGTTCCTCCCAATTTTTCTTCCATCTTCTATGGTAAACCAACCTCATATTGTCTGTCTTTAAAACACACTGTTTCATTGAACATCTCTAGAGCCTTATCTGCTTCATTTCTCAGTTTGGTATCCTTAATACCAAAGGATTCTTACTCCAGAATTTTGTTAATTGATTATCTAAATCATTGAAAATGTTTACTAATCCACAATGATAACTGTCTTGTTTACTTAAATTCAGAGACCCAACTAAACACTGTCTCTTGTAACACGATCAGTTCATCCTGGAATTTTATTTGATTTGGTTTGAGTAGCAGATAAAAAAAAATCAGCTCCCAGAAGAGCATCAGTCTTGGTTGGTCTATAAAAGTTTTCAAACAAATATTTATTGGAAAACAAATTTTCTTAACACTCAGTTGTTTCAAAATAGTAAGGTCAGTAATATTATCTATAATTAAAAATTCAATATTTCTTTTAAAGTCTCCTTTCGAATTTTCCACCAATGTTATTAGCTTACTTTTAACAGTTAAAATTGAGTTATTTAGACCAGATATAGAAGCATTTATTGCTTGTGGGTTTATTTGTGACATATCTGTGATTTCCTTTCGAATCAGGCTGACTTGACTGCCTACATCAAGAATTGCTAAAATGTTTATATTTTCTCAATTACCCATTTGAACCTTAGCAGTAGACAAATATGTGCAAGTTTTTTGACCTTGGAAAGGGAACCTTTGCTCTGGCTCTAAGAAAGATTAATGTTTACATTCACAGCTCATTGTGACAAATGACTGATTTACAGAAGGAGCCGTATTATTAGTTTTGAAACTTATTGCATTAGGATTTAATTTGTTTGAAATGTTTACTTCTCTAACATAGTTTGGTGAGAAGGATGTTTTTTGAGAATGTGTACTATGGGATGAATTATTATTTCTTTTCTCAAAGTAAATCAGGGTGTTATGTTTTTTACTGCACTTAGCACAGGAAATTTTGAAGAACAGTCTTTTATACTATGTTTTAAAAAACAGTTAAAGCACAGTTAAACCTTGTCTTTTTAGAAATTCAACCTATCATTCACTGATATATCTTGAAATTTAGGGCATTCATATATAATATGATTATCCAAACAGAAATTGCACTTGCATGACTTTACATTAGTTAAGTATGCCGTACTTTTTAAAATATTGCTTTTGGTTCATGTTAGAAACTCCAGATGCTTCTAAGGTTCTTTCTTTCTTTTTCTTTTTTCTTTTTTTAGAAATTCAGTTAAGTCATTCAATTTGCAAACATTCTTTTCCTTACCAAATTTGCATTCAAGCCATTATTTAGTTGTGACTGGTCTATTTTTTGTAGCAAAACATACACAAAGACTGTAGCAGCAAACCCATCAATTTTATGTTCTAAACTTTGTAACGATCTTGTACATTCGAAAGTAATGTCAACTAAATTTAGTATAGCACTAATAGGTTCCCTGTGAATAGATAGGATTGAAATAAATTACTTAATGTTGGCAAAAACCTGTTTTCTATGATTTGAAAATCTTTCTTTCAACAGTGACCAAGCAACTTCATAATTTTGACCTGTAATTGGGATTGATTTTACGACTCGGAATGCATCATCTTTAAGGTCTGATAATAAATATTGGAGCTTTTGTCCTTCTGACAAATTATTATTGTTATGCACAGCAGCTTTAAATAAATCATTAAAGGTTATCCACTCATAAATATTGCCTTTAAATGTAGGTAAACTCAATTTTAAGAGCTTTTCGTCCAGGGCTATTTGGCAACAATTATCAACACTTATTTTATCTTGTTCATTCTCAGCATTTTTCACAGAATTTTTCACATTTAATTTATGTTGGAATGTTTTTAATCTTACTTCAATTTTTTCTAGGTGAATTTCCGTTCTTTTAAATCTGATTCTGCTTCACTAACACCCACTTTTACTGGTAATTTTAAATTACCCTTTTGTTCACAGTGCACATGATTTCTAATTTGACTTCTAATATGTTATTTATCAGTTCAGCCACTGATTCTATAAAAGCTTCTAAACAGGTGATTTTCAATTTTTGGCTTTTTCATACTTTAATGAATTAATTTTTTCTTCAACTCACACTCACTCAATAAATCTCGAAACTTATTATAAAGTTGTGACAGTAGCTTTCATTTCAGAGCTCTAGAACTCTTTTCAAGACTCATGCCACAATAGCAGGAGCACACCCACCGGATTTCCTCCCTTTTTTGCACAGCACTGCCCTCTGTAGGCATTTTCTGTTTTTCACAGTTTATAAACCAGGGAGGTATGACTGAACACATGTGATGCTATTTAAATCAGTTATAATTATTGGAATGCTTTTCATAGAATCTCTCACTTCATCTTTCCCATATAAAATTTATCTACTAACAAACAGTTTCACATAAGAGAAAAAATTTCCAAGATTTCATTATAGGACAAAATATGCAAGTTTCAATCAAAGGCATGTGGAATTGTATCAAATTTCTGAAGTCTGTATTTATAAAAATACTTTATTTAATTTTACATTTCACTTGGGAAAAAAAAACTGATGCAACAATCTATTTATCTGTTTGGTTATCCATGTAGCACAAAATCAAACTATCAACTGGTCTTGGTATTTTCTCCTTCACTACATTATACACAACTAACATCATGGAGGATATTTTCTCCTTCACCACATTATACACAACTAACATCATGGAGAACCTTCTTAAATGATTTTCATATCTCCTCAAGTAATATATTTTTTCTTCAAAGGCTATAATTAGCATAGTTCATCTGAATTACTGCATTGAGGTTATGTGATACATAATTTTGCATTTGTATGGCAACAGAGATTTCAGATTTAATGTATATAGAATTACTTTCTTTGCTGAATGGATGGATCACTTGTGGTGAATGTAAAATTGTTTACATAACCTCATATAATGTGTTATATTTGTAATTAGTTGAAAGTGCTTTTCATATAGGCTTTACTAATTCCAAAACCTTTCAGTTTTAATTCATATGTAAATAATCATTCATGAATAAGCTTATAAAATTCTGTTCCAGGTTTTTGTTGATCAGAGAGATGAGAACACAGTTGCCATCACTCGCCATTGCCCAGCTACCCATCAGTCAATTATTATGGTAGCTCGAACTTCTTTTAGGATGCCTGCAAAACCTAATGAATCCAGTTACCTTAAGCCTTTGCGCCTTCAAGGTTTGTGTAATATTGCTTTGAAAAAAAAATTTGGAGTGTGTGTGTGGTATTTAAGACATCAGTTGCTTATCTGGCACATAATTAAGAAAACTTTTTTTAAAGGTGAAGTCTGTCTTTTTACCTACAAAATGTATCTGGAAATTATTGAAATTAATATTCCTGTATTTGTTAGAGAAATAAATTGTTGTGAAGTGGTTTTTTGATTGTATAACTTAATTGATAATATTTTAAGCTATAGATCAGTCAGTCTGTTTGCTTCTAAAAAGAATAAAATAAAATTACTCAATTTCTTACCTCTTTTCCTCAAATTATGAACTTGTTTAATATTTCATTGCTTCAGTTTGTCTATTTCACAAATATGTGTTAAATATGCTCCCAATTATGCTATGAAATCATGCAGAAAGAAGGGAGAAATACCTTATATATTCCAACTTTTAAAGAGTGACCTGGGATTAGAGGACCCAATTGCCAAATCCTAGTGGTGACAAATTATTATCCACCACCTTTCAGTTTGGATGCCACTTGTAGAGTCATTAGGTTTTTTGATGCAGGAGACGTGAAAAATGTGCATTCACCTTACTGGGACTCGAACCTTGGACCTCTTGAATATGTCGAGTATGCTTCCAATTACTGCACGAAAGCATGCAGAAAGGAGGGAGACAATACCTTATAACATGAGAAATTAAAAATACCTTTTTGAACTATATTTTTCAGTAATGTACTTATACACATGTGAAACCACCACCAGCTGAGCGGTAAAGTCGCTGAACATTGGTTGTTCGATTTGACGTTCAAATCCCGTGAACCGGCTGGCTGCATGCCCGCTTTCGTGGGTTTCCCCATGTGTAATGTGTATATAATCCAGTTTCCCTTAGATAGTTGTCCACGGAGGCATCCCTTGAGGCTTTGCCATAGTCACATAAAAAAAATGTATACAGATGAAATATAAATGGGAATTACTAAAAATTTGGTTAGTGAAAATTTGGTACTGAAATTTTGGTGTTCATGAGAAACATTAAATTCATCATTGTCGATTTTAAGTTGTGTTGATATTATGTTAGACATCATTCTGAATATTATGAGTCATTAATTAGTGATTTATGACTATTTCAATGTTTTCATAATGGGAAAATCAAGACACATATATGTGTTACCAAACATGACTATATTTTTTATTTTTTCTGATAAGCCATTTTAGTCCAAAATAATTACTTTTATGGTGTCAATATACAAAGTCAATTTTTATCTTCTTTCTTGAATTTAAATAGTACACACTGTATATAAATGTTTGTGCATAAGGAAATTTATTATCAGCAATATAAATTTTGTTAATTAGGGACCACAGGAAATGAATTTATGAGCCACAATCAATCTATGGATGCTTAACATTAGGATACATCTACTCTAAGCTGTCACACCTGTTGCACATTAGATTTTGAATATCAGTTTTATAAGTACACAGTTGTACTTTATGTAGAAATAATATTTACTTAAATATATTAAATATAATTAAATAGTAAAT
>KK118872.1:231885-342117 GCA_000611955.2 Stegodyphus mimosarum
TACTTCTAATTACCAAAATGCTTTAAAAAAATCGAATGTTATGTTTTGGCATTTTTTAATTAAAAAGTCCATTTTTCATTAATTAGGAAATATTTTTGTACGGTTTTTCAGCCCCTATAGTTATATTTATTAAAAGTTTATTCTCATTCTAAAAAATTAAATGAAAAAAAATTGACTCCATTGTAATAAAAATTGACCAAAATATTTCATTTTAAAATCTGAGATAATGCTTTTTGAAAATCAGGGATTGCATACAAAATGAAGAGCAAAATATTTAAATTCTTATGCAACTGAAAGTGAAATGTTTGTTTAGAGAGAAGTTTTTTTTTTGTGTTTTTATATATCAGGCGATGAGCATTGATATGCATGCAGTTTTGATCAATGCCAGGTTACTATCAATTGATTGGTTTGGTTTTCCAAAGGATGGTCTTATCTGTAGATTTATAGGCATTTTATTCTAGAAAATAGTAAGAAGCTCAAATGTTGGTACATAGTGAACTCATAACATTATTTGCATAAATTAAAGATAGAAAAAATTTTTGTATGTCTGTACTTTCTTTCTTGCATTTGAAAACTTTTAAATTACTTTGAATGAAAATGCTTTTAGCATAAAGTATGTAACAAAATTATAAGTTGAAGAATATTACATGTAGTAAATCACAAAAGAATTAATGCTGTGACATTAAATAGGGAATAGAATCAATCTTCAATTATTCTAATTTATTTTTAACCAACCCCTCAAAGTTTAAACTTTTAAGGTTTACAAATTTAATTTTTCAGACAGTATAAATCCAAGAGTCCCAAACTTTTCAAAACAAGTTAAAATTTTTACTAAACATAACTAGAGACTAGGAGAACTTATAAAATGTTAAATTCAACAATTTTTACAGAATAATGTATTTTTTTTTAAATTTCAAACAGGAATATTTGTTATTTTTAACTGGAAATATATATTTATTACCAATGGGTATAAAAATAAAGGCTGTATAAGGATTTTTATGGGCAAGATGTATCCTTTTTGTTTCATATTTGCTTTGAAATTGATTTTAACTTATGTCATTAAATTACATTTTGATTATTACTATTATGTATATGGAAGAAATGTTTTATTATGGCACTAAATTTGCTCAAAATTGTCAATATTTGTCAAAAAAAAATTTTTTTTAGAAATACTTTTAGAATTAATGGTTTATTTGTAATGTGAATTTTGAATTAATGGTTATGTGTTTTTAACGAGTTTTAATTTTTTTTACTTATTCTAATGATATTTTAGGAGTTATAGAAGAAATAATATTGGAAGGTTTGCTTCAACCTGTTGGCCATCCAGGGACTACATTAGGTCCATCTCAGTATAAAGATGATACTTTCGTTAATGGTTTAACAGATTTTAAACTCAAAATAAAAGAAAATATTCAAATTTATGAAAGTGAAATGATTGAAAGTGCTGGTGTTTCAGAAGATGGATATAATGAAATTGATTTCATTCATTTCCCCCCTGGATCTGTCATTGTGTTTAGGTACGTTTAAAAGTCTAATTACAGGCAGCCCTCACTTTTGCAGAATTCGCTATTTCATGCAATTTATTGTTGATATTGCAAATCAATGTTGCAAAAATTGTTCGCTGCCATGCAATTGCTCCCACTTTTTATTTTTATTTTCTTCCCTATTTTATTTTGGAAAAAAATATCTAATCATACCTTTTTATCAAAGAATCAGTTGCCTCTGCACATAACCTCTCTGAAAATCAACTGGCATAGCTTCTTGGTGGAAACGTAACTGGTGATTTAAAATTAAAGCATGTTAGTTTATCAAGCAGAAAATACACAGTCCAGTCACATTAATGTGACCACCACGTACTTTCCATGTCAGAGTTAAATAACCAATCACAGAAGGCAGGTGGCAGCACAGTGCAGTTGAGCGTATATAAAGGGTGTGTGAGGGCTTCGGGAAACATTTCAATCGTTGGCGTAATGCAGAAACGAAGCGATTTATCCGACTTCCAAAAGGGCATGATCATTGGCTTTCGGGCCAAGGGTGGAAGCATTTCCGAAACGGCTGAGTTTGTGAACTGTTCGCGTGCCGCCGTGGTAAAAGTGTACCGTGCATGGCAAAATGGGACTGTCCAAAATCAGCGACGTGGCAAATGTGGTGCACCACGGGCCATAGATGACAGAGGCGAACGACGGTTGCGGAGATGCGTTCGGGCAGATAGACGGGCTACCGTTGAGCAACTGACCACCAAAATGAACCAAGGGGCTACCAAAAGTGTCTCCCAAAGTACTATTCAGCGAACATTGCTGCGTCTGGGCCTCCGAAGCAGACGCCTGGTTCGTGCACCTATGCTGACTGCTGTTCATCGACGGCGAAGGCTAGAATTTGCACGCCAGTACAGCAGCTGGACGTCCACTGAGTGGCGACAGGTTGCGTTTTCGGATGAATCGCGTTTTATGCTCCATCGGACAGATGGACGTTGGCGTATAAGGCGTGAAACCTCTGAAAGGAACCACCCTGCAACCATTGCCGGAACGGTCCAAGCTGGAGGCGGGAGCATTATGGTCTGGGGAATGTTTTCCTGGCATTCTCTAGGTTCACTGATCATTGTGGAAGGCACAATGGATCAATACAAGTACGCATCTGTCCTTGCGGACCATGTTCACCCCTACATGCGCATTGTTTTTCCTCAGGATGATGGCATCTTCCAGCAGGACAATGCGAGGTGCCATACAGCTGCCAGTGTACGTGCGTGGTTCGAAGAGCACCAGGATGAGTTTACCGTCCTCCCCTGGCCAGCAAACTCACCTGACTTAAACCCAATCGAGCATCTGTGGGACCATCTCGATCGAGTTGTTCGCGCCATGGATCCTCAACCGCGTAATCTAGCGCAGCTGGCCACGGCATTAGAGTCGGCATGGCTCAACATCCCAGAGAACACCTTCAGGGACCTATGTGACTCTCTTCCTGCACGTCTGGCAGCAGTCCGCTCTGCGAAAGGTGGTTATTCTGGCTTTTGACAGATGGTCACATTAATGTGACTGGACTGTGTAGTAGAGTGTTAAAAGGGAAAGATAAATAACTGCTTCCATTCATTAGGAAATCAAATATGAATGCCTGAATTACTGTCTATATTTCAAAATTGGTTCCTTTTTTTGTTTCATGCAAGCATATAAGCAATGTTATAAAGATAAAAATTTACTATTTAAAATGTTACTGATCTTAGACAATGCTCCAGACACCCAAAATCTCTGCAGAATTTCTATCCAGAAATCAATGTTGTGTTTCTTCCTCCCAATACTACGTACCTCATAAAACATGAATCAAACACTGATAGCTACTATGTTTAAACTGTATTATATGAGGACAGTAGGATCAGACCATCAAAGCAACTGGCAGGAAAGGTCACTCTTCATTAAAATATTTTTGGAAAAAGTATAATATATTGAACTCAATAAACAATATTGGAGACTTGTAGGCTGAAATAAATTAAGTAATGAGAGATTACTGGATGTCAACAATGAGGATTTTAAAGTGTTGATTGAATCTCAGTCGCAATCAGATGAATACTAATTGAACAACAAGAGTTAAAAATAAAAATGAGGAAAAAGAATCTGATAAAATCATTCAGACTTTGTTGACCAAAAATCTGAAGAAAACCTTCGCACATGTTGACAAATTTTTTACTGTCATGGAAGAATATGAGCGTGTATCTCAAGTATATTGGATGATTGAGCAAAACCTAGCATATTGCAGAACTCTTTATCAAGAAAAGTTTAAAAAAAAAGTAATATTGAACTAACTCTTGATAAATTTATTAACACGGCTTGTTAACTGAATTATATATATTGGTTAATAAATAATATTATTAATGAGTAAATATTTTAAACTACAACTTTTAAAGTTTTTTTACATCCCTCTATTTTCGAATATTCAATATTTACACACATTTTCATTACCCAAATTTGGGCAAAAGTCAAGGGCCACCTGTAGTTTTTCTTACATCTTTTACGTAATGGTTTATTATATTTTTGAAATTATATTTTAAAATTATTTGAAATAGTTTAGTATGCTTTGAATTTTTTCCCTTCATTTATATATCATTTGGAAAAAATGTTTTGCTTGCTTAATACTATGTTTTTGCACTTAAAAAGTTGTCTTTTTTAAAATGCGAATTGTGATTTAACATGAATTTCAATTTTTGTTTGTCTCTTTTTTTTGTTTTTGTTTTTACATTTAGGTTTTTGTTATTTCTCTCTCTCTCTCTCCAATAATTTTATGTATTAGATATGCAAGAAACAATGAGTCTTTCACTTTGACATCACAGTAGATCTCATTTTTCTGAATGTAATGGTGATTCTCTTTGAGCACAATGATGGATATCTACCTTTTTTGGGTTTGAAAATCTTAAATCTCACAGAAAAAAAGACAGACAATGATCTTATCAAGAAAAGTGCTTGGCCAATGCAGTGAAACTTCCGATAACTCATTAAGCTGAATTCCCTACATTATGCTGTATGCTAAGTTGAATTTTCCCATTGGTGAAATGTATTGAAATCAATATCAGCTTTGCTTGTTAATTTAAATTATTTATTAATTGTATTACCCCTACTCCTTGGTTTCCTTCAGTTTGGGCTTATGAAAGTTTGTCTCTGACAGTTTTTTAGAATAAATTTTAAATGATTTGGAGAAAAAAGCTTTTTTTTCTAAGATGTATTTACTGTTATTATGAACTACTTGCTTTGATCTTAATTTTAAATTTTCAGTATTTTGCTTGCAGAATATAATTTGAGAGCTCTGCTTGTACATCATACTCAAAAGGCTACTTAATAAAGCTAGTAATCAGGTGACACCAGATCAAAAGCATATGGTGGATGAATATTAATTATCTATTCAAATTACTCTAATTTTTATAGATTTCTGATGCTGTTTGAGGCTATGCTTTGTCATATGAAAAAGATGTTCTGTATAATTTGAAACTGTTGCATGTGTTTCTCATTAATAAATTACCATGCCAGTTTTTCACCATGCAGCATTCTGGTGACATTTAGCTTTTAATAAGCAGTTTTGAGTAATTATTTTCCTATCCCACCAAACACACAACATTACATTCTATGGATAAAATCATCCTATTTGTGTTTTGCATAATGGCTTTCTTTATCAGCTGTCTTTGACATTTTATAATTTTGTAAATGTACAGTCTCTTTTGCACCATTCGAATGAGAAGTGACTGTCTTTGTAAGCTTTTCTCAATCAAATATTCATGAGATGGGTGAAAATGGGATATTTCTGTAGTTCCAAATTCATATCAGACAATTCCTGTGAAACCCATATTTCCAATTTAGAAACTTTTATTATATCTTTTAAGTACTGAAAAATTATTAAATTGGGTGATTGGAAATGTTCAGGAAGATCTTCTGTTGTTAAAATGAAATTCTGCTGTTCATGTAAGAAGAAGTTGCATTATTTGTGAAATGACCTAATATATTATTTTGCTACTTTATAAATCATATTTTGTTTTTATTTTAAGTGTATACCTCTCTGTATTTTGCCTTGAATAATTTAACAAAATGTGTGTATTATTTTTAACAAATTCTTAAGTATTTATTTTTGTTTGACTATTAAAGCTAATATAAATAATTATTAATTTTATTTTGAAGTGCTGCTTTTAACAAATAATCGATTTTCCCATATAAATTTATTTTTGTTTTAGAGTATCACTGGATAGTGAGTCAAGATCATCTATTCTTCGAATACGAACATGTGTGTCACAGTTTGGTTACAGAATGCGATCATATAGTGGCAATGTCTTAAAGCGAGGAACTCATGATTTTGAATCCATTCTTTCGCATTTAACATTAGCTGATTTAAACAGAATACTTTTTAGATGTGATAGTGAAGAAAGAGATGAAGGGAAAGGGCGTGGAGTTTATAATCTTCCAGGATATGGCGATCTTGTATATTGTGGATTACAAGGTGATCTTTTTAAGTGATTATAAAGTTGTTATACTTTTCAAACAATTTTTAATTAGAATAACTAGTTAAAATAAATTAGTAATAACTTAATATTTAGCTAGAAAAATGAACAGATCTTCTTTATTTTAATTTTAGTATTGATTTTATTTGAGCAGTATGACAGATGGGGTACAAGAATCTTAAATATATTAATTACAGTACTTAGGTAATTCCAAATGTT
The DNA here is from genome assembly GCA_000611955.2 of Stegodyphus mimosarum. Lineage (NCBI taxonomy): Eukaryota > Metazoa > Arthropoda > Arachnida > Araneae > Eresidae > Stegodyphus > Stegodyphus mimosarum. The sequence goes on from KK118872.1 coordinate 238,073, forward strand.
TAATAAATTAGTTTTTTGCTCCTAGAAAATTTTTTGAAACCAATGTTAATTTTTCTTAGTAACTTAAATGCATCTATTTCTCAATCCTTCCCTCCCCCGTTCCTTCAGTATTGGCTTATTGAAATTCAGTTGTAATCAGCTCATAAATAGAAGTTTGCAGGATGGAGTGAAAGAAATGATTTGTGTCATCCTGCATACAATTAACAAAAATATGGTATCTGAGTGATTCAGTTATTCTTCTTGGATGTGAATGATATTTCCGTGTTTTCCAAAAATCTTTCAAAACTCCTGAAATATGCTCAAATCAAGGTTTGTTTCTGTCAAATTGCATACAAGGAGAAAGTCCAAAGCATATTTCAGTTTATGTATGGAATCCATTAAAAAAGTTATTCGCAATGTATAGTACAATGTAATGCATATACGTAGAGTTTCAGTATGTGTATCTTAATAATGTAGTAGTCTTATATGTATTTAATTATAAAATTTCACAAATACAAAATATAATTTTCAAATAACTTTCTCATTTATTGATCAGATTTGCAACTCAGTCTTTAGTGATTCTTCATCAAATCTGCATTCTTGGTAATTTATAATTTCCCTGTATCTTGTTTGTTGTATTTTAATCATTCTAATTAAAACTAATTGTGATCAACTTTTGACAAATCTATAATATGAGACTATACCGCTTAAAATTAGTTAGTTTGGTTGTGTGCTAAAGAAACAGTTTTTTTTTAAAATTTTCATAAAAGAATGCAAATTTTATTTTTGAAATAAAAATAATAAGTTTTCTGTCATTAATTTTGGTTATCATTATAAGCTCTGTCCTTTTTTCAGTTCTCTCCTCTACTAATTATCAAAACAGAACTTTTCCATTAAGCCACACATTGTGCTTTTTTTGTTTTGGCATATTTTCTTGGTGCCATGTGTCACTAGTTTTGTTTAACTTTTTTCCTAGCAATAATTGCCTTTATAATCTTTGTTTGTGCAATAACTTTTTTCATTTAATGAGTTTATTTTTTTTAACTGCAATGTATTTCACAACCTTTATTTGCCAAGAGGTGAACAAGTGGTTATTCTTTTTCTTCAAGAAAATAATATTCTTCATAAAGAAAGCTAGTATTTGAGTAACCATCCCATGAGATTAAATGCAGCTCAAAGTCAAAATGGCTCTGCAAGTGTTCTTTCATGCCAGGAAAAAACAGACATTCCAAACATAAAATATTTTATTCGATCACACTGTTAATTTCTGCCATATTATTCATTTACTTATGTTGTCAGAAGTTTACATTTATTAATTTTCACAAACTGAAGCTTACTTCAAAGGAATCCTAACACAATGGTTAATTGAAATAACAACACAAGAGAGGTAAGTGTTGATTCCTTATTATCGTTTCCTAGCATTAAAATTTGTGAATGCTACTAAACTGTAAAAAATTGATGAAAGCTTTTTCACAAAACAAATGATTGCAGACCATGTTCTTTTCCCACAAAAGGGTTCGTAGAGCATTGTATCATGAAAATAGAGAATAGTTTCTTGTTCTTCTCGACAATCATATTTCTTTTAAGTGTGGAGCCAAAGGTGTGGGGAAAGATAGAAAAATGTTCTGATATGTCACCAAAAGTCTGCTGTGTAGCTTTAATGGAATAGTACTCTCAAAACAATTTTTTCAATGGTTAGTTAAATTTTCTAGAATACTTTTGTTCCTTTTGTGATGAAATTAACATAGTATTTAGGATCATATTTTAAAGATGACATGTATATTATTCAAGGTATAATGTTTCCAGACTTATATTAAGATCTTGATGTGTGCTATGCAAATGTGTATTACCTACTTTTATCACAAGTTGTTGTGAAGTAACAGGATTTTTACAAGGCAAAAAATAAATAATAATTTCATTTATTAGGTGTGATGAGTGAACTTATGAACATTCATTTAGAAGATGATTTAGGTCATCCATTGTGTCGAAACTTACGTGATGGAAATTGGTTGCCTGATTACATAGCTAGTCGTCTGATGGATGATCCTGCTACTTATAATGTGAGTTATTTGTGATTAATTATTTTTTTAAAATTTATTTATTACTTACCTATATTGTAATTTTTTTTATTTGTATATAGTTATACTACTAAAAAGCTTGCTTAAACATCTATAAATAATTCTGAAAAATTTAAGTTTATTCTTTAATAAGTGAATGTAACATAATTCTTCATTTTTTTGTAAATATAGAATTATTATATTTGTTTAAAATTGTTACATTTAATGAAACCGAATGTAGCGTTATTTAGTTAATTCCTTGATTATTTGTAGCTAGACTATAAATCAGTGATTTCTATTTTCAATCGCATATTTTACATGTAAAGAAACTTTTCAATCAACTACATCAAAATTAACACTAAAAGCTGCATAGATATTTTAAAATTAAATATTCTTTTTAAAGAAACTGAAGGGTAATGACTTAAATCTTTTTAATCATTAATATAATTTTTCTTTTAAAGCCAACTGTTGAAATGGTATTTAGAATAGAAGAGAAACACTCCAATGTGATAATCAAAATCGCTGAAACAACCTTGTATTTGGCGTACATTTACTAAAAACACTCAATACAAGGTTGTTTCAGTGATTTTGAAATAGTATTTTCCAAACTTTTTACCCCTATGATTTCTCTTGTATATCATCATGACCAGTATGCATATACAGGGTATGAATGTATATGCATGTTGCATATACAAATACCAACATACATATACACCAATTTATCAAGATCAAGATGCATATAAAAAATTTATCAAGACCAAAATGCATACACTGGGTATCCCAAAAACATGAATGCACAGCTAATAATTTGCTTAATTTTTATCCCCTTTCATGTTTAACTGATATGTGAAATAATGGATGGAGTTAACTATAAACTTTGAAAAAAAAATATCTTTGTATGTGCTATTGGAAATTTTAAAATACAATTAAAGTGGAAAGATAGTTTAGCAGAGAATTTCAGATAGATCTTTCTGTGCAATTTTCTATCATTGGGATTAGAAATAAGTTTAAAATAGATGAAACTGTTCAAAATGATCGCGGAAAGGTTCTGGAAGATCTTGGATATCAGTGAGTCTCACAGGGAGAGGCAGAAGGCCATGGAAATGTGTCATCCAAATTGAAGAAAATCTGTGAAGTGAGTGAATTGTAAGTGGAATTTCAAAGTCACATATCTTTCATTTTGAAGTGAAACATTGGAAAAGTTGTATTTCTATAAAACTGCATGCTCTTAATAAATGTAAGCAACATTAAAGAGTATAGTTTTGAAAGTGGTGCTTGGCAAAAGGGACAGTTTCCAAGAAAGAATGTTTTAGAGGAAGAAGGCTAAGTTAAGAAAACAAGCATTATTAGAAAGATTATTCATTTCTGTAGATAGCTTTAAATTTTGAAAATAAATCGTACTTTAATAAACACTGAGTTTATTATTATTCAAAATGTGTACATATTTTAGATAAAAGGTCACCATGCAATTCTGAAAGAAAACAGGAGGAGGGGGGATAAGGAAGCAGTAGTGTAATAAGGAAGTAAAAAATAAATATATATGTATTGTAATATAATAAACAAATAAACTTTTTATTACTCTCACTCTCATTCTGGGAATCATTATATTAAAATATGCTCTTTCTGTCCTCCCTTTTTTTAAAGTAAATTGAATGTTGTATGACATTTCTTCCTAAAATTCTTTGAATTGTTAGTGTTTTGCTTATGAAAAGTAATATAAAATTCATGTTTATGTTTGTATAGAATGGACTGGTATTTTCTTAACTGCTTATATTATAATTATGTAAGCAAACAAAAATGAAAATATTTTGAAAAGTACCATATATTTTAAAAATACAATAATTGTTTTTCTTTTCTTTTCTTTTCTTTTTTTTTTTTAGCTAGGAAAATGGTTCTATGTTGTCTTTGAAAGCTTAAAAAGAATTCCACGCTACTTAATTCCTTGCTATTTTGATACAATAATAACAGGTGCTTATAGTAGTCTGCTGAGTGCTTTGTGGAGAAAAATGTCCGAGTATGTAATCTTTTAAAAGCATCTGTATTTGCTAAGCTCTTGAACTAGAATTAATAAGTTTTGAATAGTGCTTGTAAAATTGTGAAATATGTTTTTGAAATGTGAATAAAAGTAACAGGGCTTATCCCATGCTTTACTGATATTTTGTGAATTACAACAGTTTCTTAAATAGCATTTTATGTAAAATTATTCTAAAAAGTTAACTTTTGTAAAAAGAAGTTATTGCCTGAAGTTTATATGTACATGTGAAGAACCAACATATGATTATTTATCTGGGAATGGGACTATTCGCAGTGGCCGTTTTGCCATCGGAATGTTTCGCCATCAAGACGTATTTTTCTTTACATGACATATTTCTCTTTATATCTTGCTGTATTATATTAAGTTGATTTAGTTTAATAATTCTGTTTACCTATTGCATATTTAAGAGATTATTTTTCTTTATATGTTTATATTGTATCTTGCCATATTATATTATTAAGTTACTTAATGATTTTGTCTACCTATTGTATACCTCTGGCTGTCTTAAAATTTTAAAAGGAAAAAAAAACAACCTTTTGCAATTAAACATATCTATATAACATATATTATAAGCGAAATGTATATAACATATATTATAAGATGTGTATTGCATATATATATATATATATATCTATATTACAAACAACCTTTATTATGCATATAAATGATAAGCAGAATTATTAAAATAATAAATTTAATATGAGCATAACACGGCTAGATATAATACAGTCATGTAAAGAAAAATATGTCTTGACTGCAAAATCTTCAGATGGCAAAATGGCCACGGTGAAATAGCAATGGCAAAAAGTCTTAGACCCTATTGACATAGTTATAATACTAGTCTCTCATGTCCCACTTATAAAATTTCTTACCAATGAAGTGTAGATGCTGCAAGACTCTAAAAATGCATTGAGATGTTTGGTACCAATATATATTATCACCAGATGCGTTTTTAAATTTATGTCTAGGAAATTTGCAGGCCTCCATTATACTTGGAGCTTGTCATGTTAAATATGATAAAATAATGGAAAACTCTTTTATCTTCTGAGATTTTAATTCTGGACACTCACTTGAAAAAATGTGAGCCCATTTTTCCTGTGCCATACAAAGCTGGATCCATAATCCATTTGAATTATTATTTAAGTTATTTAAGACTTTAGGAATGCTTGTTTGCTTAATTTGGAGAATTGAGAGTAGGTCGCTGGTGCTATTAATATATCCTAGAGTAAAGCCAAATTCGAGAAAAAATGGCACTATGTCCTGAATTTGAGCTTTATTTATTAATGAACTGCAAATGAATACTAAATTGAATGCGATTGATAGTCTGCTTATTTTGGTCTTAGTTGCATTTATAAAAGGGTGGTAGTAGTTAAGGCATTTGAAAAACAATTTCAGCTGAAGGTTTTATTTAGATATTGCATAAATTCTAGATGTCTTTGATGATTTTAATTGTCAATGTTACTAAATTACCAAATATGCAGTACAATAAAACATTACTCTGCTAATAAATACATGACTTAATAAAATTTATAATTTATTACTTGTTTTCAACAATATTAAAATACGGGATATTTGTTTTGCTATTGAATTCTTTATTTGCTATTGAATTCTTTTTTGAAGTTATATCTGAATTTTATATATGAGATATTTCATCAAATATTTCTTATTTTAATTTGAAATATGTTGAGGATTTTATTGGTATTGATCAAAGTACAGCCTTACTAATATATTATTTGAAGTTTAATTTATATGCCATTAAAAATGATGCAAAATGAATAGTTTAATCAATGAGTTCTAATATCTAAGTGTTTGTTATTTTTGTGTAAATGGGTTTTTAAAGGATTTATTAAAACCTTTTTAGTCCCCCAATCATAAAAAAATACATTTAACAGATCACTGAAAGAATTTGTTAAGTATTCAGGAGTAGAAAAGGGGCAAAATTGAAATATAATAAATTAAATATTAATATGAAAGGTCTAAAAATATTTAAGGAGATATTCAAATTTGTTTTAATTATAAAAATCTGTTAGCTTACCTGTGACATGCAGGATTTAGCTAATGACTGGTGTACTGTAAGTTTAAGATAGTAACATTGCAACATCATATTTGGGTTGCTTCATTTCAATTCATACATAACAATTATTCAAAAATTTATAGTTATGGTAACTGCATTCCTAAAATTTGTGTGTTTGTGTTAGCAAAAAAATGTCAAAGAAATTTAAAACTTGTGTTATTCTGTTTATTAATTTTTCAGAATGTTTTGGGTCTGTTTTTCAAATTTGTGTCATTGTTTGTGAAACTTCATTTTATTCTATGAGTAGTTCTTAAATTACCTGATTTTTATGTAATGAAATATTTGTGTGATGAGCTTTAACCTCTTTGCTCTCAGTATATCACATCTGATTTGTTTCAGTTTCCTTCTTTGGGGATACAGGAGCAAAGTGCCATTGGTGGGCTGTATTATATTTCATGTGCTAGAATATTTTATTTTAAATGTGCATAAATGGTGTCAGAATGCTGTAAAACTTGCTTAATGGAATGTTTTGACAGTTAATTTTGCTATTATGAGTATTATTTACTATTTTATTCTACAAATGTAAAACATGTTATGCTTACAACCTTGAACTGAATGTAATATTTTGAGTATTAACTTTGTTGTTATGAGTATTATTTACTACTTCATTCCATGAATATAAAATGCTTGATACTTACAATGCACATTCAGAATTTGTGCAAACAGCTTAAAATTTTTTACATAAATATGACAATAGGACATAAAAGTCACAGATGTTTAAATTTGAAGTTTTTTACATTATTATAGCATGGAACTAATTTAAATGTGTAAATATAATCATTATTACTAAAATTTAATATTAACTTATTTTAAAATTTTATTTTAATTGTCGGTATGAGGAATCTTTCTTTATATTTAAAAAAATATTTAATTAATATATGGAAGAATTCAAATGTTTCAATTAAAAGTGCATTTCGTATGAATTATTTTTTGATGTTGGGTATAATTACAAACATCCTCATATTCACTGTGACGTTCTGCATTCCAAGGTGATGAACTAACAGCGGAACTTCATTTTCCCTCTGCTGGGAGCAAAGAGGTTTAACAAAGAATGATAAGTTGATAAAATTTTGTCTTGAATTCTAGCCTGTGCCTTTAAATTTTATTCTTTGAATTCATTAATCTGTGCCTTTGAATTCTGAGTATTTTTCTTCTAATTTTAATCTGCTTGATAAAGAATTTCAATTTTAGTTTTCACTAAAATATGTTTTAGCTTTGTTTCTGAAGGATCTACATTTGTAAAAGCTCTTGCTTTGGGTTCTGTGATTCTGTGTGGAGTTATTCGCAGTGCACCATTGCCATTACTTTCTCCCAATCTGGAACCACCTATTCCAATTGAAGGAAAAGATGAAAATGGAAAAACTGTGCCAAAGTGTATAACAATATCTGCAGGTAAATTTAATTTTATTAAATGAAACTATGCAAAATGAAGATTGAAATATTTTTAAAATTGGTATGAAATTGAATAGGAAAGAAAAAAAATGTCAAAGTTGTTTGCTGATTTTCAAACTATTTAAAATTTTTTAATGAAACACGTCACTTGAAAATCGGAATTAATCTTAACTAATAGTTAAAAATTGTTATGTCAATGAAATCTTAATTCTTTGTATTGTGGAGTAATAAGAAAAAAATTAACAGCCATTGAGGAGAGACTGTTTATTTACTTCATATATCTCTAAAAGCTGATAAATTTATATTTAAATTGCATCAAATCTTTGTGCCTAACTCTGGTATTAGATTTGTACAAAGGTTAGAATCTGTGTGTAATTTTTTGTCAATTATATTTGTTAAATTTAGGTCTGAGGAACATCAGGATTTTTAATTTTATTTATGAATTTTGTGTAATAGTTTTATTTTTAAAATTGTAGATTATTTACTCTTTTGTTATAAAATGTACCAAAGTATGCTGGAATGATTTTAAATATTTGATATTTATAACGATTTCATTTGGTAACAACTGTTATTCAGGATGACCTGAAATTAATGTTACACTATTCTTGTGTAACAAGTTTTATAACGACAAAACAGTAACATTTTTACATGTAACAGTAACTTGTGTAACAGTTTCTTAGAATACGGCTTCATTTTGCACATCACCTTCTCTAGTATTGCGAGATCACCTTCTCCTTTTGAAATCAGACTTGAAGAAACCCTATGCAGTTAATTTTTTAAATATTTGTTAGTGTTAAAGGTTGAGAAGGATGGTAATAATTTGCAATAAATCTGAATAAAATGTATATTTTATTTATTAAATTGAAATTTTTTTGTTATTGACTAATTATGAGTAATAACTGCATTAACTTTCAAAATCTCTGTCATCATCTATGATTCCATGTACTGATTTGTCTCAGCAAAATTTCTAAGATACTTCAGATAATGTCACATGTCATTTATATGTCTCAGTTTTTAAAAATTAAGTGCCATAGTCTTGATAGGAAAGACTTTGTTATATTTTATCTCATCATTTTTATTAATGTTTTAAGTTATAATGTGTGGTAAATTGCTTTCCCAAATTACTTGTGTTACCTCAATTTCATGTAATTTAGCCATTCTTTTCAAAATATACGTAATGTAAATTTTATACTTTTTATGAATTTTATTCTCAAAGGTAAAATTATTACCATAGAATCTGTTTTTTTTATTCAGATTCAAATTTTATGCATTACATATTTATCTTGTTTTGCATCCAAGAAATTTTTTGTGCATTCAGTTTAATTCACTTTATCAATTTAAACTGACATTGTTAATTCTTTTCTGATGCAATAAGTGGCTGATTTCTAATTTTTCTTCTTAGCTCTGTGGCTTGTCTCTTGTGATATTTTATGTGTTCCTTTCATTTGCATTTTTTACTAGTATTATGATTTTATCTTTTTATTCTTGTCTCATATTTAAGATACATCTGCTTTTGACTTAAAAATTAACAGGAGGATTATGCATAGTGTATAAGTATATAAAGTTTAATGGGTGAAAACTCGTAAACATTTGTCTAGTGTTTCTAAAATTGCTAATTAATGAATGAGAATAAACCCACTGCATTTTAAATGTGTGACTATTGGAATATTTTACATGCATAAATTTTTTTCATAGGTTTACCTCACTTTTCCACTGGGTATATGCGCAACTGGGGTAGGGATACTTTTATATCTCTCAGAGGACTACTTCTTGTCACTGGACGATATGAGGATGCTAGGTGAATAAATGCTTATATTAATTTTAGAAATAGCGTGATGTATATTTTTTTATTTATGGTATGAGGAAATTTTAAGCATTTTAATAAATTTTAATTGAATTTTCACTTTTTAAAATTAAAATAACGAATTTAATGAATATTTGAAATGAATTTTCAATGCAAATGCATAATTTGACTATAATAGATTAAGATTTAATAATTATATAAACTCTGTCTGTTGCACTGTAATAATATTTATCTTATCATTAGTATTATTTACACTTCAGACTAATAAATCAAGATAAAACAAAACTGCTTACCTTGTCCCAATGGGTTCTGCCAGGGCCTCTGGTTGAATTGATCCTACTCCTTCCATCTGTATTTGCAAGTCTTGAGATTAATAAATCCACAATCCTAGTAAGTTAGTAATGCTCAAAGATCAATACATCTTGCACAAAAACACATTTTAATATAGCTAAATGGGTTACACAATATTTACGCAGTATAAAAAAAGGGTTAAGTTTTGGCACGACGCAGCGTGCGACTTCTCTGTTCCGAGTTTTTGTGTAATCTCCCTGCGTGAGTTCATAGTTCATGATGATGTCAGTCAGCCATTGGGTGTCATCAAGAATTGAGTTGCAACATCCTCTGGCCCGGAAGGACAATTGCTGTAATTGTCCTTATTACATTCCAGCTCCACTGGATATAGTAGTTGCACTGGTATTTTAATCGTATGGCCATTGGGCAAGCGGACAGCACAGGCTCTCACCTTGCCATCTCTTCCTAAAAAGATTTCCATTATGATACTCATCTTCCACATCAGCCTTGGAATTTTATCTTTATGCACTAATACAATAGTTCTTATCTTCAAACAGGTTTCTGGTTTCACCAGTTTGGAATGATGTGCAGATTTTAAATTCATCAAATAATCCTGTCTCCATTTTTTCCAGATTCTTTCTACTAGTATATGTTGATGTCTAAATCAACATGTAAGACTCTCTTTGTTGAAGTTAATGTAGACCTTCCTTGTGGCAATGATAGTAACCGTCTTCCTATTAAGAATTAACCAGGGGTCAAAGATTCTGGCTGTCCTAGATCCGAGTATGTAAATGTTAAAGGTCTGGCATTCAATATAGCTTCCACTTCTGTAATGACTGTCTCTAATTCCTTGAATATCAAGGATGATTTGCCTAGGATTCTCTTCAGAAGAGCTTTCAGAGACTGAACCATATGCTCCCAAAAGCCTCCCCACCATGCCGCCCTCTCGATTATAAATTTCCATTTGATTAATTGCTTAGAGAACTCGTCTTGAACTTTGTTTTTCATCACCTCGTTCAATAACTCTAATTCTTTTTCCGCTCTTTTAAAGGTTTTGGCGTTGTTGGTATACACAACTTGGCACAAACCTCTTCTCGCTATGAACTGTCTAAATGCAAGCAAATTTTTTTCTGTGGAAAGGTCAGCTGTAAGTTCTAAATGCACAACTCTAGTTGCAGCACAGGTAAACAGTAAGACATATGTCTTAGATAATTCTCTTCTATTTTTGACATACAGTGGACCCACATAATCTATCCCAGAGTTTTCAAATGGACAGGCTTCTTGGCATCTGTCTGGTGGGAGAGGTACCATATGTTGCATGACAGGTTTCGTTCGAAATATTTTGCAGACATTGCAATTGTACAGAACGCTTTTAATTTGCCTATGAGCTTTCTGCAACCAAAATTTATCTCTTATTTGATTTAAAGTATCTGCTTTTCCTCCGTACCCTACCACCTGATGACTGTGAAGAATAATTAGATCAGTCAAATGATTTTCAGGCAACGTGATTGGATGTGCTTGTTTGTAACAACGTCAGTCTCGCATGTGTAGTGGTTTTGTTCCTGGGCGAGCTCACTGTAATAGATGGAGGGTGGTCATAATGTAATGGCTCTTCGGTGTATATAGTAAATACAAAAAGAAAGAAATTTAGAACCAAATTTTCACAAATACCAAAAATTGAAATTCAAATAAATAAATTAATTAAAAAAATCCTATCTATGTAGAGTTAGAATTTTTGAAATGTTGAAAGAAAAATTAAAATAAACCATCGTAAGAAAAACTAAAAAAAGAACATGAAAGAAGGGGACTCCAGTTAACTCTGATATAGTGTTTTCAGGAGGATGATACATCAAAATGAATTACAATTCCTCTTCGCTAAGAAAATCCTTTACTGTATCCTCCTCCTGACAACGTAACGGCGTAATCCCGATTAATTTGCAGATGATACAATTTAGATTCATTATTAGTATTTTTAAGGCAGGAAGGCAACGTAGTGAAATTAAAATGAGGAATAAAACTATTGCCAAATTAAAGTTAATAGTTTTGGTTTATGTTTTATGTCTTATGTACACACACGAATATAGATATGTATATATGTAAGAAAAATAAAGAATATGTAAAAGATTAAATTAGCAATGTAAATTTCCCTTCTCAACTCTAAAAATAGTAACCTCTAAAAATTATAAAATTTCACTAAAATTATTTACATATTTAGAAAATTTGTAGCAATATATTATTAATATTAAATACACACGCACGCACGCATGCGTGCGTGCGTGCGTGTGTGTAAGATAAATATGTAAATCAGCTTTAAAATTCAATTTAATGATAAGCTTTTAATTCCTCATTTTAATTTCAGTATTTCCTCTCTGTATTTTAAAAATTTCAAAAACTTTCCTGAACTGCTTCATTTCTAGGTCAATCTATGATACACGGCTTGCATTATGCTGATGATGCAGCTAATTGGGACTTTTCTAACCTACATCCAAAACCTTCTTCTTAGCGATCTTCCATATTAGATAAATGCACACTTTGCTTCTACCTTTGTTGCTGCTTAGATGTTATTTCGCTCTGCTCTCTTTTTATCGCAACAGTATCGATGTAAGTTTTCTAGAAATAGACACAATTAGAGTGCCATGTGAATTGTGGCCATAAATGTCAATGTAAATAAAAAGGGAATCTAATCTACCTCGACTGTCAGGTTTCTTAAATATTACAAATGCAACATATAAGCATATATAGTATAAGATATAAGCACATATAAGCAACATATAAGCACATTATGCAATTAGAATTCTTCCTCTTCAATGGGCCATTTATGTGATTCGTCATCAGAATTTCTGCATTTCTCATGTCTCAGTATTCCTACATCAGTACTTCTAAAATTTGTTTTTATTACATAGATATACAGTAGGATTATTTTTTTTTTAAATGAAATATCCCAGTATTATTTCTGCACAGTATGCTGCTGAAAAATTAATTAGTCATAGACAAAACAATAAGAAATTTAGAACCAAAACCACAAAGACATGAAAGAAATGAAATTTAAAACCAGTAAAATCCCTAAATCTTCCATTTCAAAATATAAAAACACACATCCACTCAATGTTTTTAAATCCGAAGAAATCTTGAAAACAACAGAAATACATAAAAATACATATAATATGAAAAGGAATACAATTGAAATGTGATTTAGTGTTATTAAGAGGAGGTAGATCAGATAAAGCTGTATATCTCTTCCCAGGAAAACCATTGTGTTTCTACTCATCTAAAATTAGCTGATGACCATTTTAAATTATTTAATTGTAATGGTTTATATAAAAATTCTGAATGCTTACTGTACACAGTTCCCCCGCTTTCACATGAAATAAAAATAGTAGTAAGAAGAAGAATCTCTTGCTGTTCAGTTTCGGTGCATACTTTTTAATTTTAGCAATTTGGTTAAAAATTGCATTTGCAATAACTGTTTTAGAGATGTTGGTCACAAAAGCAAATTTAAGTGAAAAATTCAGTACCTAATAAAGTAAAATATATACCATTTATTAATATTAAAATTAAAATTAAAACATAATCATTTACAAAATATATAAAAAATTAACAGAGAACAAAATGTTGAACTTACTATTAGAAGAACAAAGGACAATAATTCAAAAGGAAAAAGCTAATGGTTGCCTGTTTGGTGGTATTGGTGATGGAAAGTTTGAAATCTCCCAAAAGCTGAATTTATATTGAGAAATTTTTTATTTTTAAATTTTAGTGTATTAAAATAATGCAAGTAAGAGAAGAAAAAAAAGAAATGTTAGAAAAGAATAAAATTTTCATGCCATAACCTTATCATGCAACTTAGAATAGAGGAGGCCCTCTGTTAATAAAAGTATAGTCAAGGGTAGCTGTACAGTAATTATATATTTACAAATTGCACTATAAATCTTTCTAAAACATCCTACCTTAAAAAATTTTATAGGGTGTAGATTGCAGCTTTTTTAAGTATACCATTAATGAAATTAATTGCAATTTAATTTTCTTGTAAAATATTAGTAAGAAGAAGACTTTCTTGCTGTTGTTTTCCAGTTTTGGTGCATACATTTAAATTCTGGCAATTTGATTAAAAACTGTATTTGCAATAACTTTTTTAAAGAAGTTGGTATTCCAATATAGGGATTTTACTGGTTTTAGATTTTATTTATGTCTTTGTGGTTTTAAATTTCTTACTATTTTATCTGTCTCTCTCTCTCTATATATATATAATTTAAGTAAATAAATTGTTATTTTACAGGATATATATATGTATGTATAATTTAAGTAAATAAATTGCTGCTTTACAGGATATATATACATATATATATATATACTAAAAAAAGTCTCAGTTTTTCTTGGGTTAACATAAAATCGCTGATTACACTAAAGGCAGTGAGATATTTTTGAAAAGAAGTGTTATCAGATATAATTAAGCTCATATTCTTTGTTATAATTGTTATTCTTTGTCATATATTGAAAATAAATTGGTAAGCCTGAAAAAGTCTTATTTATTATTACTATTATTGTTATTATTTTTTGTTAAAACATACTAGTTAAAGCAGTGTTATATATAAATCTACTATACTATATATATATATGCATGCGTGTGTATTTATAGATTTTAATTATTAATGTTGATTTTCCTGTAGAAAATTAAAATTTTTATTTATAATCTAAGCAGCATTAGTACTAAATTTTGAGTTTGAAAGTTCATTTTTACATTTTTACTTAATGAATTAACTCTCTTTCTCTGTATGTGTTCCAGTCCACCTCTTTAAGCCATAAAGTTTGCAAAATAAATTACATAGGTTGGCCAGCTAGAATAGAAGGTAAAAGGCAGATAGTAAGCTTTGTTATGATCAAATAAACCAAACCTAGAGCAGAAGACAGAGAACTGTGCTTTCTTTCTTTCAGGAGAGGGTAGTGTACATATAAACTTAAATCATTTTTATGAATAATGAGGTGTTTGATTTGCTTTTGTTCAGCTTATGTATTTCCTACATTTAATTTTTTTAACCATTGTAGGTTATATGATTAAATTATGCTATGGCTGGCCTTCAGTCTTTTGTTACAACTTGAATTTACCAAATAAAAGACAAATAAATCTCCCCCCCCCATCAACTGATCCTTCCAGTAATAGATAAATTAACATTAAAATTGTTAAGTTATTTCGTCTTATCAAAGTGCTTTTTTCTAAATAGATACATCATTCTTGCCTTTGCTGCATGTTTACGACATGGTCTAATACCAAACCTTTTGGACAGAGGTGTTTGTGCTAGATTTAATTGCAGGGATGCTGTCTGGTGGTGGTTGCAATCAATTCAAGAATATGTGAAAATTGTTCCTAATGGACATAATATTCTAAAAGACAAAGTATCTAGGCTATTCCCCACTGATGATTCTCCACCTCAACTTCCAGGAAAATATGTAGGTGAAAAATATGTTTCAACCTTTAAAGTTTTATGTACCTTTTTTTTCTGCTGTTTAAGCATAAAAATCTAAAATGCATCAGGAAATTTCAATAACTGCTGCAAATGTCAGTTGAAAATCATTGTGGTGTAATAAAAATGAATAGATTTTAGATGTTGTAATTAGGTATTCTGAAAACTTCAAAAATTAAAATTGAAGACATGTTTATTTAAATTAATAATTGCTATTCTTTTTAAAGTCTATTTAAAAAGTGTGTGGAATTAAAATAATGTTATAAACAGATGCATGTCTTAAAGAATATGAATGAAATTTGTTTTAAATGAACATTTAAATTAGATTAAATACAGAATAGAGCAGGTTGACGCAATTTTGTAATGCCTGATAATTACACAATTGACAAGGACTGAAAGAAACGTAGTTGTTCCTGAGCTGAATTTAAAAAAAAAAAGTATAGATTTCTTGAAACTGTTTTTGGTTAAATATACTGTTCATAAATGAGGAATTAAATGTAAAAAGTTTAAAAAGGTATGTGAACTTTTATGTGTGTGTGCATATGTTTGTGTTCTTGTGCAAATAACTGATATTGAAAATTCCTGGAAATTTTTTTTTAACAGTATGGAAAGATTAGTTTACTATTTCCCTTTATTGTTTGAAAATTTAATAATAAAGCCAGAGTTACCAATTTTTCCGATTTAGGTAGAAGATTCTCAGTTTCTGACTGTACTTCCATCAACCTGATTTACAGCATATTTCTTCTGACTTTTATTCTTAAAATTTCTTGTGATTTTTATGTAGATTAGCTTAATACTTAGTTATTTATACCCCCCAAAAATGATTTTTTGGCATCTGAAAGCATTTGTTTTTTCTCTATATTACATATAAAAGAAAACCAAAGTTGTTTCTTAGTGAGACATGAAACTGTGAAACTATTGTGTTTAGGCAAGACTTCTGCTGACTGAGCAGTACTTTTCTGTTTTCTGAGTTAAATCCGTAATGGGAACAGTGTTAAAAGCATGAAAGTATTCTTGCAGCAGGAGAAAGGTGATGAAGAAAAAGGAAGAAGAGGCCACATTTTCCTCTACAAACAAGTCCGAATCATGAAAAGAAAACTGCAGATCTTGAAGAGCCCATTCATCTTAGGAAGCTGAAAAATATAAAGGTTAAAAATTTCTCATTTTTGAGAAACTTAAAAATAAGAACTGTTCTTAAGAAGTATGAAAAAAGCTATAAAAATCAACGAGTTCAGAGAAAAAGCTTTTGCACGGTTGAGGCCTGAAAGCACAGTTTTTGTTTCTGTTCTGGAGTCACTTCTCTAAGCCAGATATTTATTGTGCCTTATTTTTCGCTGCATGCAATCACTGGTCAGTCAGGAGAAATGACTAGTCATCATTGTAAGAGGAGAGAGAACTTACAATTTTGTTTCAGTTAATTTCATTGGATTTAAAGCATGTAATTTTTCAAGAGGAGATTTAGAAGCTTAGCAAAGTTTAAAAGTCTCTATCATTGTTGAAAGTCTAAATTCGTGAAGAAACTGATTAATAAATCCCAAGTCTGGAGTCTTCTCCACTGGCTTGGTTTGAAAGTCATGAGGAGAGTCAGTTCTGTTTTATAGAGTATCAGAAGACCTAGGGTAATGTACATCAGGTTTTTGAAGGGAGTCAGATTTCCTGCTTCTATCAAGAGGATGAAAATCACATTTACTTGAGGTGAGAAGGTGATCTCAATTGCATATGATGCATGTTGATTTGACATCTCTGGGGGAGTTTATAGGAAAGATGATCCTCAGTACAGTAATGGCTCGCTTCCGCTTTGTGTGTAAGAGCACATAATCTGAAAGCATCATATTTCAGTTCTCCAATGAGCATCAAGCACAGTTGCAGGTCATCTGCATATATTAGCCAGTGAGCTAATGGCCAATAATTAAAAAAAAATTAAAGTTGAGACTATAAAATAAGGTACTTTTAAATACAATTACATACATGAGGGATAAATCATGGATCCATAAGTTCAGAGACTTGAATCAGTATGCTGAGAGAAGCTCATGTTTTGAATCGGAACTTAACAAATTTTTAATTTTTAAAAAATTAATTATAGAGCCACAGATGCAGGAAAAAATATAGTTATTTATGAATGATGCAGAACAGAAGCTGGATGATGCAAAAATGACCTTTTATGAGTTAGGGATGAAGTATGAAATCATTATAAGGTGGATTCAAACAATTAATGCGAGGCTCAGTACTACTGAATGCTATTAATTCCATCAGCGTTGACATGATAGAAAGGATGATAAAATTGAAGACACCTAAAAATGAAGAAGGAAAAGTTCCTACATTTAAAAATTGTGCAGGAGAGATGATGATGTAAAAAAAAGTTGTGCGTTATATAGGCCTAACTGGTTAAATAGGTGTGCTGCTTAGAGTTTGGAAAAGTAATCTTCTGGAACTATTTCATAGCTTAGGATTTCAGCAAAATTTGCAGAATGATTTATTTTGGCATTAAGCTAGAAAATTTTGTTGAATTTATTGAGATAGTCCTTACAGCCAGTCACGGTAGTGAAGTGTAATGTATGCTAAGGTGAGATCTACTTAATTAGATAGCTGAGCACTGTGAGTTTCACGTTCTTTCAAGAAATAAATTGTGATCTTTTGTCTTAGTTATGTCTATAAAAAAAGTAAATAGTTGTGTACTTTTCAAAAATCATACACAGATGACTCCTTTTATTATTTCATCAAGGAAATGTAATACATATATGATGTGTACCATATGTCATCATGACCTTTTGATTTTGCATGGTGGAAGGGCTGATGTTCTTTAACATGTGTGTTTGCAAAAACACAAGCACAATGGGAGTTGTACTAAAAAAAAGATTTTGCTGTAGAAAAAAGAGGACTGAAAAGTTATTAACACAGAATGTCTGTTCTCTGCCTTTTTGCTGAAGCTCAGCATGTCACTAAATGCATCATGCTCACCTTTATTTAGAAAAAATGTTTGCCGATAGTGAAATTGATAAAAAATACTCAAGTGCAAGGATAAAAACAGCTGCAATTGTCAAATAAATCTTCAGTCTTTGAGTGCATTAAAACAGCTGAATTCTACCTCTCTAAAACTGGAAGGAATAATATCGATGCAAAACTGTAGCCAATTGTTTCTCTTTTTAATCCTGAGTCTTAAGAAATTGAGTGTAGTTTACTTTCTGTCTCCACTTTAGAAGGAAATTTGATAGACTTTAATATAGCACAGCTAATTATTAACTTTAAAAGAAAATGCAATTCCTCTGTATAAATGCTTAGCACTTGGTGTCAACAAGGCACCAGTATTGGTAGGTTAAACTAGTGTTACAGGCATCTTAACAAAAAGAAGATTCAAATTTGCAAATTATGAGGTACATCTGCCACCTCTTAAATGTAGCACCTGAAAGCAGATAGCTTTCAGAAGTGTGAATTAATATGTTGTCGGTATTTAATATCTTGAAAAGAGTTCTAAAAGGAAGGAAAAATTGAAGCAATTCCCAATAGCTACATAATACAGAAACAAGAAAATTTTTTAAACATGTATATATATGCTGGTTATCTTTAAAGAAATGTTTACCAATGGAACCCACTTCTTACATTTTTTATGGAAAAAGTAAAGGCTTCTAGATTTAAGATGAAAGGCTCTGTTGAAAGTTCTAAAATACTTAAAGTAAATGGAGATGTAGTTTCTACTTCTGCTGTTAAAAATAGATGCGAGAAAATTAAAGTAATTTCTGTGCCTGTGAACCATTTAATTGGCAATTCTCAAAATAACGTTGCAAAGTATAAGCATCAAGCTGATACAACGTTCTCTTAAAATAAAAAGAATTGCCCAGCAAGGGAGACATTTTCTCATTACTGTATGACACCTTCCTGTTAGATTTGAGAGTATTTGGGTTATTGTAACCTCTGCAGCTAACTTTATTAGTTCTAATTATTATGTGCCGCTGATTTCCTTTCATGAGTTATCATAATGGAAATGATATCTGTGGGTGAAATGATATAGGTTCATGTGGTCAAGAACTCAGTAACATTTAATTGAAATTTTAATGAAATAAAAATTAGTCCCTGCTGGAGAGTTAACATAAAAATACAGATAACAGTTCACTTGACTATGCTGAAATTCACACTTCAGTTTGTCTCTTGGAAGGACTGCAATTCTAGTTTTAATATACTAGCTTTCAACCATAGCTTACCATTTTGGACAGTACTTCTCTGGAATCAGCTAGACTGGCCAGGATTTAAATATCAATAATCATCACCTGCTACTTTCTCATGGCTCCATCTTCCAGCATTCCCCGCTTCGCCACATCTGAGCCCAGATTCGGGCAACTCTTCAGTTTCAGTTAACTTAAGTATATTTATGTTCTCGTCTCAAAAATCTACATAAACATCTGGAGGGAATGAGCTGTGTAACTAAGTCAAAAGTAATAGAAAATATAAAAATTAAAAAATGAACTTGTTAGTTAAAAATAAATTAAATTGTCGCAACTGTAACTTTATTTTGTGAAGAATGAATATCCCCCCCCTCCGGCCTTAAATGAGATTTTTTTTTTTTGTATGCTACATTCTGCTATCATTCAATGTTCTTAATGCATTTCTACAGTGCAGAATTCCATTAATTCATGTTTTGCAATTAAGTTTGTAAAACAACTTTTGTTTTGTCTTGAAATGCTATATATCCTGTGATTGTGATAAAATAGAAAATTAGAAGAAGGTCATGGGGGTTGCAACTAACAAAGTAGTAGAAGAACTTCCAGAGGAAGACAAAAATAAGTTTTACTTCCATGCTAGAAGCTATCTTTACAAAGTATGTGAATTACATACTTCATAAATTTCCAGTAAATGATTCAGAGATTTTACATGCTAAAGTTGAGATGTTTCAGTTCTACTAAATGCATCTTTTTCTGATATAAGATATTTTTAAATAGGTTTTCCAGTTTTATTTCGTTTAGTTTTGAAAGGTGATGATATTGATGTTATAAATGATAAACTGCAGCCACAATTTTGCAGTTTACAATTAGAAAACTTTAATAAAGTTAAAAAACCAACAAGGATTGACTTCCAGTGGAGAATTTAATTGAAAAACTGAAAAGTTGTGGATAAAGTGCAGTGATCTGTCTAAAATAATGTTGGCTATACTGGCAATTTCCCATAGTTATACAGAGTGAGAGATGATTTTTAGTGTTGTCAATAAAACAAGAACTAAATTTAGACTTACTATTTGTAATGGTACATTAGAATAACTTTTATTAGCAAAACAGGCTTACATGGTATTTACTAAATACAAAATTATGAAGTTTAGAAAGATTGGATAAAGTGGAAGCTGTAAATAAAATTGCCATGGATTTAGGTGTTGGGTAGATGGACTTACTTTGATAGAGTGGAAAAAGAAAAAGTCTGAAATTGAGTCTTGGTGTGTGAAAAGAACATGTACGCATAGTTTAAATGAAAGAAGTATGGAAAGTGGTGAATATGAAAAAATGAACGAGGCACTTTATTTGTGTTCAGGCCGCAAAGGGAACAGGGAACACCCATTTCAGGACCTATCTTACAAGAGAAAGGCCTAAAATTCTATGATGAATTTCAAGAAGGAGAGCCTGGATTTACTGCTAGTGCTGGCTGGCTCAACAGATGGAAAAAGTGGTATTTCATCAGGTAGTTAAACAGCTGTGAGAAAAAAGAGCTATCTGCTAACTTGGAAATTGCTGCAATATTCAAGGATAATTTTAATTTACACAAACTAATTGAAAAGGAGAGTATATTTGGAGATTAAATTTATAGTTGTGATGAGACTAGTCTGAATTTTTTAATGCTATCTTAAAAAATGCTGGCATTCAGGTAAGACAAATCAGCACCTGGCTGCAAAAGAAGCAAGGAGAAAGTCACAATCTTGGCATGCAGCAATGGAACAGGCAGCCATAAGCTCAAACTAACACTTATAGGCAAATAAAAAAATCCTAGGCTTTAAAAACATAAAAAATATACTAATGGAACCAAAACCAATTATGATCTTCCTGTTTGGTACCGGAATCAGTCAAATGCATGGATAAATGGAGCAATATTTAATGATTGGTTTCATCAGCAGTTTGTTCCATTGGTGGAAAAGTTTTTAAAATTATTAAAATAAAAAAAACTACCAAGGAAGGTTATTCTCATTCTAGACAATGGCCCGTCCCATCCTGATGCAAAGCAGTTACAAGACGAAGATATAAGAGCCACATTTCTCCCTCCTAACGTAACTTAAGTGTATCCAACCAATGGACCAGGGCATTTTGGAGGCATTGAAGAAAAAATGCAGATGTAAACTTCTTTCATCTCTTGTCCTAGCCATGGAGGAAGGGTCCAGAAAATATTATCCAGAAATGAAGAATCTGGATGAAATTTTCTGGATATTATCCAGAAAATGAAGAAAATAGATATGTTGGATGCTGTTGGATGGATAGCACATTCTTAGAGTGAAATCGAGAAGATAATCTGTGTTCGGTTCTGGAGAAAGTTGCTGAATCATTCAGGAAACAAATTTCACAAAAGCAGAGAGAAGACAGAAAAATGTGAAATAGTTGATTTACTTAAGAAAATTCCAGGCTGCGAAGAAGTTACTGATGGTGATGTGGAAGAATGAATTGGACAAGATGCAAATTGTGAGATTTTAGGACATGCAGGAATAGTTGCACTGGTGAAAGACAACATGGATAAAAATGAAGATGAATCAGAAAACAAAGAGATTGAAGGCAACAGAAAAGCTAAAATAATGACCCGTAGTGAAAGACTGAAGGCCGCTGAAGGAATGCTCCGTTACATGGAGGAGTAAGGTTCATCTGGTATGGACATTTTGTTCCTTCGTCGCCTTTGGGATGAAGCTGCAAAATGATGGAATGAGTATGAGAGACAGTCTACCATCACACAATATTTTTCTACCAAGAACTAATAGTAATTTTTCTTCATGTTTGTATGTAACTTTTTACTCAAATTTTCTTAGGCTATTGTTCTTTTTATGACTCCTGTTGTGCTAGAACTTGACATAAAACAATCAATATTAATTTAATTGTATGCTTACTTTTCTGTGTCAAATATTGTGCTACAAATATCTAGAGTAATTTACAGTTTAATATTAAGAGTTCTAAAGAATCCACCCCTTATTCCGTAAAACTCGACTTTTTGGAAACTCAACACTCTCTCAGTTATGTTGAGTCTACTGTATATGATATATACATATTTACATATAATTATATATATGAATACATGCAACTATAAGTGTGCAATTAAATGTATTAATATAAGTATGGATTTGTACATACATTGGTAAGCCAAATATTCCCATTTAAATTACAGATCAGGGAGCTCAGAATTGCTGAAAATTATGAACTGTTTGAAGTTTGTGTTTTTTTAACATGCAGATGTGTTTTGGCTACTGAAAAATTTAAGTAATGCATATTAAAAAAACAAAATAAAATGGCAAAGTATTTAAATACTATTAATTTTTTAAAATTTTTGTGAAGATGTCTGTCAAAGTGTATATTGCATATCAAACTCTTAAGTTCTGGTAATAAATGAAAAGTCTGAGTGTATGTTTTAACAAAATGTGATTTGTTTAAAAAGCAAACACATTTATATATTGGGAAAGATGTTTAATTACTATATATTTACATCTGAACAGTCTATGATAAATGTTATGAATGGGAATTATAATTTTTTAATCAATTGAATTCATATTTTGAGTTTAAGAGCCATTTTTTCAAAAATTTATTATTATTATTTTTAACTGAGTTCTGAAAGAAAACTTCTCCCTAAGTGCTCAGTGTTTTCAGTAAACAGATGGGGCATTCTGATAAAATAAAACATGTTGTGACTTTAAGAAAATGTTAGCTGCAAACTTCATGTGCAAGTAATGTAATAAAAAGATGCACAGCTGTGTCTTGAAAAAGTCTTTTCTGTATTAAATAAGTATACAAGTCTTAACATTCTGATCATTTACAATGAATTAATGTTATACCAAATTTTTTTCCCTAACCATTTAACATTGCTAATTTTCAGAATTTTTAATAGTTTTAAACAATGATTTTTTTAAGCTATTATTAATATATGATTTTAAATGATTTAATGCATTGTTTTATGTTCTGTCTCTTAATTTCTTGATAAATTCTTAAACTGGTAGCTTAATCACAACTGTATAGCTTAAAATTGTTCTAGGCATGTAACTGTGATTAATAAATGCAGATTAGAGTACACTTTTTTTTTAAAAATCCTATGATTTTAATGTTATTAATATTTTTGAATGTTTTGTTAATTTTCTGAGATTTTAATGGCTGTCTTCAGTTTATTACATTATAATCTGAAAGTTTTAGATTTCAATTTAATTTTTTGTTTTTTAAATAGGATCAACCACTTTACGATGTTATTCAAGAAGCCCTGCAAACACATTTTCAAGGCCTAAAATTTCGTGAACGTAATGCTGGTTACCAACTGGATACTCAAATGACAGATCCAGGTAAAATTTACTTTAAAAAAAAAAAAAAAATCTTCAGTATAAAATTCCAGCTGCCCTTGTTTTATAATTTTTTACCTTGTAGGATTCAACAATGAAATTGGAGTTGATCTTGAAACAGGATTTGTTTTTGGTGGTAACAGCTTTAATTGTGGTACATGGATGGACAAAATGGGTAGTTCTGAGAAAACTGGTAACAAAGGCAAACCTGCTACTCCCAGGTAAGTTTTTATCTTACTTTTACATATGCTATTTGTAGTAATTAGCAATTCATTATCCATTTGAAAATACTATAGATAACATTTTCATGAGTTTTTTTTCATTGCCTTATTTCAAAACTTAATGAACATTAATAATACCTATTTTGAAAGTAAGGCCATGAAAGATTTGAAAGGAGTATGATTTTGAAGTTATGAATTCTAATTATGTAACAGAGTATTTTAAACCAAATTGCAGTATAAAAGGTATGAGATATTTTTTCAGTTGTAGACCAGTAAAATAATGTGTCATAAATATTAAGTATTCTTAGGTACTTTTAATTTTATATATGGAAATTTTTTAATTGAATCATTAAATTAATAATAAATTTATTATTTTAAAATTGCAGTAAAATTTTAAAATTGAATTCATATTTATATATTCTCAGTGAAATGCAGGTTTTTAAATTTTCAAATCTTAATATGTCCCTGTTTTCTAAAATTAAATTATTTAGCTTGTAAGAAATTACGGATGTAGCAGGAAGGGGTATTTTACATATAATAACTTATTTCTATTAAATCCAAGGTTAGCCTGTTAATATGTTAATCTAGTAATATTCTAGACTAGAGGTGGGGAAACTTTTTACCATGAGAAGCCACATTTAAATTAGGAAGTGATAAAGAAGGTTGTATAAGTTGTTATAACTATAAATGCGACTTTTGTAAAATTATTATAGCGTTTGTATAGTTTTATCACCTTATTGCATTATATAGAAATAATGCAATAAAGTTTAAGTCCTTTATTAAAATAAAAATTTACAATATAAAATATTTTTGTATTCACATAAGGCTAGTAACTTATTATAACATTAATCTTTAATATTTTTTTAATAAACAGCCACGCATATTTAAATACTGTTTCAAATAAAAATAATAAAGTAGATGTATTTTTCAATAAATTTATTACTTTATAAAGAAAAACAATAAAAAAGTAATAATTTACGTTATAAAGAACCAGCAGTATGTAAAATAATGTTAAAATCCGATGGAAAATGTAATTTATTGGGCTATTTGCATTTGTTTCTTTCCTGAAAGTAATTGAATATTTGGATCAAGCTTCATAATGCACAATCTTAGTAGATTGTCCCATTGATAGCCTGCGAACCTTGCAGTAGCATGGTAGATTCATACTGTGCGTTTCCTCGTCTAAATTTAGCATCTGCTGAAAATAACGATGACGTATTGCATTTATGCAAATATAATTGACAATCAAAATAGTTCCAGTTCTGCAGAGATTTTGCTCATGTTATAAGGTTTCTCCTTCAATCTCTTTACTTTCTTTGTGAGCATAAGCTGTGAAACCCTATGTGGAGGACAGTGAGCAAATCTAGGCTATGTCCTTTAGCGTTGAAGAACTACAAAGTCAGAAGGAGGGTTTAAAAGTGACCCTTTAATTCAAATAAATAAAACTCTCCAATTTGAGAGTAAGCCACTACTTGGGCTGAACTAAAATAATATGAAATAAGGTGTGTTAACAAATTCAAATCCCTAACTTAGCTTAAGTAGGACGGCGAGGGAAGCTTAACTCTTAGTGAAATGCAATAATGCGAATTTCACTAGCAAACACTGGTAATTGCAAATGCCTATGAAGGCGAACTTTCAGTAGACAGAGGAAATCTTTGCGCGCACAGCCTTACGGCGATAAATCCAAGGCTCTGTCTTTCCCCTCGTTAACTCCTGCCTTTTAAACTGCTAACAGATATATGCGATTTGCATAAATATCTCGCTCGCGCTAAATTCGGGCAGCAACTGAAACTGAGATATCGATAGGAAAGTTCAAACTAAAAATAATTTGGTTAATTAAAATAATGAATGCTACAATGTAAAATGCAGTGAAATGATATAAATTTTTTCAAGTTTTCCATTTTTAATGAAGCAACGAACCCTTCTTTTTCACTTGTCATGGAAGGTACACCATCATTGTAGACATTGACTAAATTACTGACATTTAATTGTAATCGATAGCATATTTCTCTGAGGTTTTCAATAATGTCAACTCCGCAAGCACTTCCAGTTAGTGTACCCAGTGCAAGAAGTTCTTTGTAACATTGAAAATCTTTAGTTACAGCACAAATAAAATATAAAATTGTGCCAAGTCAAGTTTATCAATGCTCTCATCTTAAAGCAATTGAAAAATAAATGCCTTCATTTTGTATAATTGTACGAAGTTGCTCTGTTACATTTTCAGCTAATTCTTGCTGCCAATCTGTTATAGCTCTTCTTGAAAGAGGCAATTATTTATATTTACTTTTTCTGGATCTAACGTACCTAGTGCTTCAACAACACATTCTTTAATTATTTCTACATCACTAAATGGTCTGTCTCTTTTTCCAAGTATATATGCTACTTTGTAAATAACAGCAGTTTCAGTGCTGTTTTGCTTTACAAAAGCATTAAATGATGCCTGTTGATAATGATGTTCATTTTTGAATCGCAGCTTGTCGAGATTCACCTTCTGCATTGAAATATTTATGTTCTTTATGAGTCAAATAGTGTTTATTTGTATTCCCTTTTTTCCAAGTAGTGAAAACTGTATTGCACAATAAATAGACCATTTTATCAAAATCTGACTCCCCACCCTGCACTAAATTTTCTTTTTCTTCATTTAATTTTCTTCTCTTACAATTTGACATGATGGAGAAAAAGTGAATATCAAATAGTATCTTTAAGAAAGAGTATACTTACTGAAAATACAATAAAACCCTGTAGTAGTAAAACCTCAGAATAAGTAAAACAATAACTAGATTTTCACAATAGCTCATAGCAATACAAGACGAGACTGTTATAAGCATGCGCAGGTAACTACAAATCAACAACTCTGCAACATACAGTGGAATGCTGAAAGGTGTGGGGCAGAGGAAGAAAAGTAGGTATTGTCTGTCGCTGAGAACACCCACCATTGTGGTCGGTGGTGGGTAGCAGTTCTATAATAACAGGGTTTGTGTATTTCAGGTAGGGCTGAGCCATGGTCAAAAATAAGAATGAAGCAGAAGAATTTGTATTGTTGGATATTAGCAAACTGAAAAGGGCACCAGAATAGCAATTATTTCACACTATGAAAGACTGCTAGAACTGGAACACTGCAGCATTCTAATTCATGTTATGCTCAATAGATGGCAGCATGTTAACTAATTCTATTAATTTTCAAATTGTTGTAATCTATGTAATTAAATATGAATTAATACAAGAGCTAGAGGCCGCATGTTCCCCACCCCTGAGCTAATGGAATTTTGAATAAATCAGAATACTGATAGCTAAGGAACAACATTAAGCAAAGTTATCATTTTGGAGCAATAAAAATCTTAAAAATTTTTTATCTCTCTCTTTTTTTTTTTATACTTATGTTGAAAGTGTATAAAAGAGTATACAAATTAAGCATTAATTTATATATTTATTAAAGGAGCATTTCAAAATTACATTGTATAAAGAAAATGTTTTTTGTCATAAAGTATCAGTATTCTATTTTCTATTAGTTGATTGTTTACAGAGATGGTTCTGCAATTGAAATTGTTGGCCTTTGCAAATCTGCAGTGCGGTGGTTAAATGCTATGTTCCATGAAGGTCATTATCCTTATTGTATGGTGGAACATTGTATGCCAGGTATGAATTTCACTTACTTAAATAAAAGGGAGATTAATTTATGTTTTTTTTTTTTTGTTTCACGTTTCTACTTTTAATATGTGTTTCATTTGTAAATTCGATCTTTCTTAGATAAACTTCTCCACAGTAATCATTAAAACTGAGAGCTGGTTCTCTTTCTCTTGTGCACAAAAAAAGTTTAGTGGAAATCATTTCCATTTTCTATCACATTTTGCAACAAAAAGGTGTATTTGATTTTAAAAAAAAGTTCCAGTAAGTGTGTTCTTCCTCTTATAGTGGTGCAGAGTATATTGTCTTGCATTGTTGACCAAGTCTGAGCAATGTTATGCCAGTGTTTTCGGAACTGTGATTTACAATTTCTTGGCTATTCATCAGCATAGTAGTTAAGTGTGTAATATGCAGGAAAAGAGGCAATAAAATTTGATATAATTTATCTTATTTGGAAATGTTATTAAAAAGTTCCCTTTAGTAATATATATGCGTGCTTAAAAAAATATGCTTTGGACTTTTAAACAAGAAATTATGTCTAGAGTATTTGGGAACAGGAAAAAGCTAATTGTAACAATAATATGATATAGAAGACTAAATGTCCACCAGATTTTGAGACAACTGCTTTTCAGAACAACACAAGAATAATAATAGTGATCAAGTAATAAATTCTTTAAATAATTAAATAACAAATGATTTAATAAATAATCTAAAGATTTTTTTAAATCCGTGAATCCACTAATTTTTATCATAATTCAATATACCTAATTAATGTTTTTACATATTTATCATCATCCACCTTGCAGTGGGAAAATTAAATTGAACTTTGCAGAAACATAATGATGAAAAAGCCTAAAAATCATTAAAAAATTGTAAAACTGTATTTATAGAAGTCAGGAATAACAATAAAACAACATAATATAAAGCTCTAAAAATACAAAACATATAAAGCACTATGGCTAAGCAAAAAATAATAAAAAAAATTGTATAGGAAAATTGATAAGAAAAAGAAAATCCAGGTGATCTGGAGTTCTGGTCCTGCAGAATTTTGTAACTTTCAGCAACTCTTTGCTTTCCCAGGTAAGAAAATCTTTCTTCTTAGGCTTTATAATTTTTGGCAATCTCTTACAGTTCTTTTTCTCTGTCATTCAAATTGGAACTCTGACTGATAACTTGAGAAACCTGCTCTGCCAATGAAACATTCAGTAGATACAGATTTTGAACCACTCAAAATAATTCCCCACTCTGGATTTTAACTCTGACATGCTGACTTTTTCCATTTGTGCCAGAAAACTGTTCCAGTATTCTACCAAGAGGGCAAAATAATATTTTTCTGTCATTACTGCCTATTAAAACTATGTGTCCCTTTTATTATCAGATGCTCCAGATGTCGTCATCTTTGATATTTTTAAAGCTCCAAGATATTCTTGGCAAATCTTTTAAAGCCTTCATGCACATTCTGGATGTAATGCAGTCTGAATTTTACAGTCAGACTGTTTGTAATGCAGACTGAATTACTGCATCAATAGCAAGTTTTTACTGACATCTTGCTTTGAAATTTCTTTTAAGAAATTTGAAGGTGTTGTGGTTGTAAGATTTGAATCTGCCAAAAAGACCATTAGAGGTGTACTATTAAATATAACTTCACAATTACACATAGCATGGTGTACATTTCATCATAGTTCAGACTGCTTTTCCGAAGGATTTTTCTTTTCTTGATAACAATAAAATACTTCCACCAATCTTCTTCACCATGGAGTGCCAGGAGTTATAAATTTCCAGATAATGCATTCATGATCCACCTGCTTAAAATCATATTTGAAATCAGTTAAGGCAAAAGTAACACTGGCACCAACAAAATTAATTCCATTTTCTGTATAAATTATTGAGGTCTTTTACATCTTGAAACAAAATGATAGAAAGCTTGTAAAAAAGCTTCTATTAATAGTGAAGTTAAAAATTCTAGGTGAAGGTAAATGATATACTGCACACATAAAAAACCCACACTTTCTTTTTTTCTCTAAGAGGTAAAGGAATTCCAGTAATTTGCAAAGTAGCAGCATCTTTCACTCGATTTACTGGCAGTAGTGGTGCTGGAGGATTCCCATTTTTGGCAAAATAGTGTTTATAAACAATGGGAGCCCGTAAAATAGACTATATGGTTCTTTGTCCAGATAAAATCCATTCCCTTAGAGAATCGATTTGAGAAACTCCAACAACAACTCAAACAACAACTTTTCTTATATTCTTTCATTAGCCAAACTTTTTCAGTGGAGCAGTAGTTTGGTAAAATGGCTGGAATTCTAAGTTCAGAGGTATCATCGCTTTAAAGCTTTGCATTTTTTTAATATATTATACCATCTATTACAAAAAGGCCTAAAAACTCTAGTCTTTTATCTTTTATTCTGCTGAAACTACTGATTTGAAGAAACCATGAAATTATTTTTTCTGCATCATTTATTTCAATTACAGTAAGCTCATCTTTCTCTTGTCTCTTGTTTTTGTAATTATTTACAAATCTATAATTACAAGCCATCAACCAAATAATTTTTCTGTAGGTAGATTGTTTTAAATAACCATCTTTTTAAGATGGTTACTTAAAAAATCATAGGAATAGACACTAATCACAGATGAAACTATCTTCCTTTTCTTTTCTTTGAAAATTTCTTCTGTTGCTTGTGAAATCATTCTTTAGCTACTCTTCTGATGTTAAATAAAGCCATTGGGGTCCCTTCAACCATTTTGATTCAACTTAAGATTGAGCAGAGCAGCCTCTGCTGCACAAATTGGTTGGATTTTTTATCACTGAAACATGTGTTCAAAATTTTTTTGGAGATAGCTATCTAATTTCTTGTACTCTGTTTATAAACAAATACATCTTATACTTGATTGTGCTGTATCCATTTTAGTACAGTAGATGAATCGGTGTAGAAATAAACTTAATGAGGTGTGAATTCTTTCAAATATTTGTAACAAGATATGCTGAAATTGTAGGTCCAAGCAGTTCTGTGTTATTGTAGTCTCTCACTTCCAACGCAGAACTACTGTCACTTTTAACAAGTAAACATGAACAAAATTTGTAGTTTCATTGCAAACAAAAGGTACAGCTGAACATGTAGTTTAACTTGCATTACAGAAAAACTTTTGGAAGTACAAGCTTTACTTGAAGGTCTGTGTCCCCTCATGAAGGGACTTGTCAGTGGGAGAGCGATAAGATTGCTGAACACTGGTAATTTGACCCAGGTTAACATGAGAATCTTTATGGCTACCTCATTTGTGAAGGCATCTCTTTCCATAGACAGCTATCCCTCAAATTACTTTAATTTATGTAACTTTTAACTTTCATCAAGAACTTCTGAAGAGAAAGCAATTTATAATCAAATAATGCATGGGGAAAAAGCTTATGAAGCCTGATAATTTGCTAGTATTGGAACCTAAGTCAGGACTACTTGTTACCTAACATGGTTATCAATGGTCTTAGTTATATAGTAGCTGGCTGTCATTGTGCAACTAAATGCAATATTTACTAGCCTGAGGGAAGAAGCTTAAATATCAGTTGGATTATTTGATTAAGGCAAAGTACAATAGGGCTATTTGCTGAAGAGAGTGTTGTCTTCTTGGAGGGTTGTGATGTAAGAACTGGTTTACATTCACTTCAGAATTCTTCTATCAAAAATATAGCTATTTATCTAGTAATATTATGTGTTGTCAATGCAATCACTTAAATCCACATAGCATATATTTTCATTGTAACTTGCTACAGTCTTGTGTTTTGACTGCTCATCGCTATAACCAGTGGATTATACATATTAGACAATATGAAAACATCACACTTATCTTTCCAGCTGAGAGCTGTCATCCAGTTTGTGAAACACACAGTTGCTTCCCTTGTATTCAGTTTTTTTTTTTGCTTGTATCTTTTGAGAAATGCTTCCTATTCTGACAGATAGTTCCACATACATTTGTCTTATTTTCATTTATTAAATAAATGAAAAGTTCTGATGACAAAAAGAAATTGTCCATAAATAATTTATGGCCCTTATTTTTAATAGTGCCGCTCTTTTTTTCACAATGTTATATGACACTGAGAAGTTTGGATCCTTACATTAATCTTTCCCAAGGTAGAATCCCTTATTAGCGATCTTATATGCTTTTATACACCAATGCTTGTGTTTCTTTGGGATATAGTGTCTAAATATTACATGCCCTTTAAATTTGGTGATAATTTTCGTTTATCACGAGTTCCTTTGCAGGACTGTAATTTGTTTATACATATAAGCTATGTTTAATTAATGAAAAAATTTTTGAGTTTTTGCATTCTGTCATAATTCATAACTTTATAAGTTTTTCCTTATTGTTTTTGAAATGCGGATATTTTAGAACCGTTAAAATTTGTCTCTTGACGTTACTTTCTGGAAAACTGGTGTGTCAATTTAAATCATCTGTGGACTAGTAATCCTGAATGCTATCGTTTTATGTATGTACCATGAGTAGGACTAATCCAAAAAATTTCTGGAGCTCATCAGAGGTAACTGGTATCCAGTCACTTTCGTGCTTTCACTTTCTAAATATATCTGGCTTCAACTGTAGGATTTAAGAAGCATATTGATTAGTTTCTATGGCTAAGATTTTAAACAATTCATCTGAAAAATATAATTTAACCTGTTCGCTACCGTGATCACATATATGTGATCGCGCAAAGTATTTTTTCTACTACAAGTGACAGTGAATATGATTATTCAGATGATACTGAAATAATTGATTACGTGGAAAATAATGCGAGCAATTTACGTGCATGTATCATAAGCTTCAAAATTTTTAAATATCATGTAGTAACTTTCTTAAATTTATCTTATATTTTCTTATATTCAATTTTCTAATATTTTACCTATATTTTGAATCTTCATGTTACCTATATTATATTTTATTATCATATTTTATCCATTTTCAAGACTCATATATTAACTATAATATTATCTATATCTATTTCATCTATATTTAGAATATTCATATATTATCGCTATTATATTTTATTATATTTTGAATAATGATAATATAAAACTTTTGCCATTTGTATACATTGAAGGAAAAATAGACAGTTCATTTTTTGACTTCTCTAAAGAAATTGCCAAACGCAAGATAGAAAACTAGGCATTACAAAAATTTTATAAATGTGAATAATTCATTCAGTTCATTAAATTTGTGAAATTTATTTGAAAATATCATGTAGCTTTACTGATAATTTATTAAAATCTTTAAATCGTCCATTTTTTACTGACAGCAAATATAAAATTTCATTAAAATGAAATCATTTTCATTAAAACGAGTATTTTTCTTTAAAATTCGCAACTGTTTTTATAAATATCATGAAACATTTATTATAGTATATTCAGATACTATTAACGATTCTCAATTATAAATTTCAATTCACTCCAATGAAATTATGATTTTTTATGAATTTTTAAATGAAATTAGGCTTAACGGGGAAAATCACCCGGCCCCGTGCGTGAGTATACTCTCGGATCGCGCGGGCCTGAGGAAGCACTTCTTTCTCCTTTTAGCGGTAGCGAACAGGTTAAAAAAATTGATGGCATTTTGATTGATAGATTTCTGACTTATTTATTGATGAGTTTCTGAAAATTCAGTGTTTATACTAGGATTACCAGTAAAGGTCAATATCTTAGCTGTGTCATGCTCATTTGGCTGTCTCTATTCAAATAAATTATTAAAGTTGTCTTTGAAATCTTTATGAGCACCATTATCTTCATTATAAGATAGCTTCAGATATATTTCTTCTGCATCTGAACTGTCTGAATATATATGAATGAAATTTTCCTATTTTAAATCTATCAGCAACTTAGTAATTTCATCCTGTCTGAGACCTTTGAAGCGAGGTGCCATTATAAGCGCACAAGGAAAAAAGTTAACATCCTGAAATGATGAGACAGTGCTATAATGTTTGAGAATGAAATAGCATCTGTTTGGTTTTCAAGAATGTTGGGATGAGATGGAACCAGAAGTCTTCGCCAAAATTGTAGCCAAGGTGATAAGAAACAGGAAACAAGCATAGCAAATGGCTACTCTAAATAGTAAGAGTGGACCATCCAGAGATCCATATTGGAATTAAGCTAATAAAAGACAGATTGCTACTGTAAAATATAGGAGCAAATGCTGGTACAACAGTTGTACCATAGACGGCTTTAAAGGAATTAATTTTTCCAATAGAATAGTTGTACCACCAACTTTAAAAAGTTAAATAATGGGAACCAATAATAATAAAGAAGTATCTTTATTTTTGCTTTGTTTTAATAAATATTTTATACAAAAAATTACTTATTTACACAAATCCAAATAAAGTGCATCTTCATATCAAAATTTTAAGGTGTGTTATACAGATGTTACCAGGAAAGCTCTTCTGGCATTCATATTAGCTGCATTTTATTTCAGCTGAATCATCTGGGGTTGCAAAAACAGTTATAATGACATTCAAGGAATGGGATGAATTGATTCAAAAAAATTTCGAGAAGCATTTCTTTGTTAGCCCAGAACCTCAACCAGGAGATTCTAAACTCATTAATAAAAGAGGTATTTATAAGGACTCTGTCAATGCTTCACAGGCTTGGACTGATTTCCAGCTTAGGCCCAATTTTCCTGTAGCAATGTGTGTGGTAAGTTAATGTATATTTCATATCTAGTAATATTATTTATGAGGCATATAAATGTTATGATTTTAAATGTCATATTTTATTACATATACAATGTACGTCCAGGAAGTAAGTTCCGTTTGGTAATAAAAGTAAATTGTGTACAGCTACAGAAAAGTTATTTATTGCACAAAATTCAACAACTCTTAAACTACTTTTCCACATAACTGCCGAAATATTGCAGGCATTTGTCATAGCGTGGCACAAGTTTTTGTATACCTTCTTCATAGAAATTTGCCGCCTGTGTCTTCAACCAGTTGGAAACAGTTTCTTTCAGCTCGTCGTCATTGTTCAAGTGTTGACCGCCAAGGAAAGACTTAAGATGTAAGAACAGATGAAAGTCTCTAGAAGCGAGGTCAGGGCTGTACGGAGGATGGTCAAACACGTTCCAGCCAAATCCCTGTAGGAGGTTTTTCGTCACATTTGCAGTGTGTGGTCGTGCGTTGTCGTGAAGAAAAACAACACCTTTTGACAGCAATCCTCGGCGCTTATTCTGAATTGCGCGGCGCAATTTCCGAAGTGTCTCGCAATAAGCATCTGCTCTGATTGTTTGACCACGCGGTAAGAAATTAATGAGTAAGATGCCTTTCCAGTCCCAGAACACTGTGCACATCATTTTTCGAGGTGTCAAGATTTGCTTCGGCTTAACCTTTGCTGGGGATGAAGTGTGCCTCCATTCCATTGATTGCCGCTTACTTTCAGGGGTGTCGTAAGAAACCCAAGTTTCATCTCCTGTGACTATCTGTGTCAGAAATTCTTCACCGCTTTCAGCATAACGGGTCAAAAACTGAAGTGCACTACCCATCCGTTTTGTTTTGTGTTGCTCAGTAAGAATCTTTGGTACCCAACGTGAGCAAAGTTTACGAAATTTCAGTTTTTCGGTAACAATTTCATGCATTAGTGATCGTGAAATTTGGGGAAATTCCATAGCGAGAGCACTAATTGTAAACCTTCGGTTTTCATGGATCTTGTCATCAATCGCGTGAACCAGTTCTTCTGTAACCAAAGATGGACGCCCACTTCGTTCTTCATCGTGCGCATCACTACGTCCGTCATTGAACTTTCGGACCCATCTTCTCACCATTGAATCACTCATCGCTTTTGGTCCGTAAACATCGCAAATTTGCCGATAAATTTCACTAGGTTTCACTTTCCTCGCATTCAGAAAACGAATCACAGATCTGATTTCACAAGCGGCGGGATTTTCAATCAACACCGACATTGTAAACAAGCACAACAAAGCGTACGTGACTGACAGCGATCTCCAAATGGCGCACGTTTCTTATCCTTGATACAGAGCGTCTACTGCGCATGTGCGGAACTGCGATCGCAGAGCTGCAGCGGAGATAAATTGAAACGGAACTTACTTTCTGGACGTGCCTCGTATATCTAGGTAGGGAAATATTGAAAATTAGAATTTAATTTATATATATAACAAATTTGCTAAAATAATACAATTTTCAAGTCATACACTAATGCTTTTATGTTGATAACACTATAAAGGTAACTTAAGTGAAATCCACTGCTCTATATCATCTAGTATCTAGCCCTTCTTTAACTAAGTTCATTAACTTTTTAAAAAGG
Organism: Stegodyphus mimosarum; assembly: GCA_000611955.2. Classification (NCBI taxonomy): domain Eukaryota; kingdom Metazoa; phylum Arthropoda; class Arachnida; order Araneae; family Eresidae; genus Stegodyphus; species Stegodyphus mimosarum. The sequence continues at coordinate 273,785 of KK118872.1, forward strand.
CAAAGTAAAACTTATTAAATGTAGAGAAGAATTAAATAGTTTGCTTTTGTGATTTAGAATTGAAAGATAAATGTTTTTGAATTTGTAATTCGTGTTACTTAATTTTGATAAAATTATCATAAAATTTCTGAATTCACAGATTCTGTTAAATATGAATTGATACAAGGTGAAACCAAGAATTTTGCCTGTAAAAACTGCTTATTGTAAAGAGACAAAATTTGATAGAAAAAGTTATTCATAATTTGAAGTGATTTTTTTTACTGGGGGGAATGTCAGGTTAGGTAGAAATATTTCGTTTCCTTGTTAAAATAATTTCTGAATTATTTATTGATGAAATGTTAGTTTTAAAATATAGGCTAATCAGATCAAAAACTAATAAAATTATTTTACTTGGTGAACTGAAAAGCATGAATGTTAGTTTTGGCTTACATTAGTGCTTTATTATAATTTGGTTTTAATAAAATTTATATCATACTATTTCTGATTTACATGATACAGAAGTTTAACAGTAGATCACTAATGTTATTACTGAATAAAAAACCAGTTTTTTATTACAAGAAATTTGATTTAAATTTAGCTTCACAAATATTGAAACCAAAATGCATAATGATGAAGGTATGTTTTTGTATGTCAAAGCTTAACTGTTATGTTCTTGCTATTAATGATAATCATTATTATTAAAAACCGTAACATCATTATTCCTTTTGTTATCATATTTGATCATTTTGAAATTCTGAATATGCTTATACTATTTTAATGAGAATTTTTATGCACTTTTTCCATTGTCGTAAATTCAGAAATTTTCATTCAGGCACCTGAGTTATTCACACCGCAAAATGCATGGATTGCATTAGATAATGCTGAAAAACATCTTCTTGGACCTCTTGGCATGAAAACTCTAGATCCATCGTAAGTTTTATTTTCAAAGTTTTATTCTTAAAGGGCAAATTTTAGTTGGCTAACCAGGTTGAATCTTAGAGGAATTGTTCTTCTTTGTATCGTGTTCTAGTCTTCTTATTGTCTGAGCTACATATAAATTTAAAGAATGTATGCGTGCAAAATGATAGGATTTGCAGGCTCAGAAACCAACAGCAGTCTGGTTAACAGCAGTCTTTATTGAATGCCGTAAACTAAATGTACTTAAAGAAGGAAAAAAATAATAATTGAAATTTTGATGACTTTTTGAATTCCAAAATATACAAGCTTAGTGTTAATAATGGTTAAATATTAGTAGTTTTTTTTTTAAATTTGATCCTCTGTAGCGTAGTTAAGTGTATAGGTATCTAGTTATCCATGTGAAACAAGCATGCAAAATTCTTTGCAAAAGCATTATTTCCAAAATAAATAATTCTTCGATGCTTGTCCAGTAGAAAGATTCTAAAAGATAGAATGTAGTCCATTCCAATTTTCAGAATCTTTCTTACACTGTAATTGTGTTTCAGATCTGTGTGACACAGAAATCTGGTGATGATAATTCACTTATTGTATCTTTTTGAATAATACTGAATAAACTGTATTTTACTTTCTACTGTATAATGCAGAAGTCTGATGGTGGTAGTTTATTGATCATATTTGTATAAATCTTTCTGCTGAATAAACTGTTGTGCTGTTTTATTTATTTTAAGTTTGGTGATGGCAGTTTATTCATGCTATTTCTGATTTACACGATACAGAAGTGTAACAGTAGATCACTAATGTTATTACTGAATTACAGAACACACAATAAAAAATATTTTATTAAAATAAATAATTCCTGTATAAAAGCAATAGGTTTTTTTGAAAAACAGGTATTATGCCAGCTGAGTTTTCAGAAGGTTGTAGAATAATTTAAGCAAATGATGAAACAAACAGCACTTGCTTTTCCTTATTATAGTCATATAAAATACTTGATTAGACAGCTAGAAAGGCTCTGTTAATGGAGAACTGGTAGAAGATATGGAATAATGCAAACGTGGTAGGAGAATATATTTTTATAACATATTCAGAGAAAAGCTACATCTGAACTCATGCGGGTTTTCACATGTCAAAGGCTATATCTACATCATTTCAGTTTCTTAGCTTTCTACATCACTTCAGTTTTTTGGACAGTGACAGTGCACATATGAAGGGGTTGGAAACCCTGAGAACTATTTATTCAAATTCCTTGTAATGAGAGCCTTTCACCTCAGAAAATCGCCACACATAGGCCAAAAATACTTGCCGGAATTCATATGCAGTTAAACATATTCAGAGCGATACCAATGTAACAATGTAACTCTCTAGATTTCAAACAGTTTACAAGACTAATTTAAATTTACTGAGGAGAACATAACATTACTTGGCATGCATTGCTGTTCTTTCCTTTTTTCTGTTACCACTAAACAGTTTGTAATATGAATATTATTCAAGCTAGTGCTATATTCGTATATTAGACATGTTACAAGTTCTGTTCAAACTTGTAACATGATTTCTCCAATGCAAATTCTGCAAAACTGCACTGATATATATTGAATAGAATTGTATAGTGAGTGTATTAGGAATGGAGTACGTCTATAACAGTATTGTAATGATTTTTTAATATGTATCTACTTCGAACAATTGTGAAATTTTGAGAACCCTGAAAAAAGATTTGAACCAAAAGAACCGGATATGCATTGTTCCCTTCCTATCTCATTCATCTTAGCAGCGGAACAATCAAAACAGAATGCTTTTAGTCTTATGGCTGACTTTAGCCCTTCCTTTGTTCTTTCATTCCTCTTTCCAACAAAGACAATTCCCGTGAGACATGGGCTCACCAGTAGTAAAGTTGCTGACTACTTGAGGTTCAACTAGTGTTTAATTCCTGGTGAATAGACTGGATGTTTAGGCGTTTTTATGGTTTCTTCATGGATATGAGCCAGTTTTCCTTAGAAAGTCCTCTACAAATTTGTCCCTTCTCTTACACAGATACCCCTCATGTGGTTTGGCGTAATCAAAATAAACCAAACCAAATCAAACCAACCCAGGAGACAAATCTGTGAACATGTGATCGAATCGAGTTACTTGCAGGGCTTAACAATTTGATAAGCTCCAGCCACAAGTGGACCAAGTTCTAATAAAATAAAGTATGTAATGGATTACTCCCCCTACTTTTTATTAGTATTTAAAGCATGCAAATGACTAACCCATGAAACCTATTGATAAGATTTTATTATATTGTTGGTAATATTTATATTGTTGTTCTTATTTTCCTCAATACTTTTGTTGTAATATATGTTGAATTATCAATATACTCTTACATGTGTGCCATATGAGTTGCACATAAATCTAGATTCTTAAAATCTTTGCCATTTTTCATTCACATAATTTCAGAATGTAAGTGCAGTATAAAAGTTAAGTAATGTCAAAATGTAGCTGATATTGGATGATAGTTTCCTTTCAAGTTTAGATAAAACTATGTAATGCACGTTTTGCAATTTTAAATTTCTGTGTTCCAAGGTGGTCAATCAGACATTCTAAGGAAACACTACAAGCAAAAGACCAAGGCATAATATTCATAGCAAATCTGATGCCATCTACAAAAAGTAAGCAAAAAATTATTCATGAAAGAATCTTGTAGACAACACACACCTATTGACACTAATCATTGACAGCATTATGTAACATCATCCCACTCTCATTTACCACCTTTGAGGTAAATCGGCAAAGTTCGAAAGATCAGTAGGCCAGTTTCTTTGGCACCTTGATTATTCAACTGTATCTCGATATCTGTGGAGCTGCTGGAACATAATCCTGAATTAGGCTTTCACTCTGTGAAGTTGCTGGTTGGTCAGTAGCAAGATCGTCTGATGTAATGGGATCTTCAAGAATTAACGTAAGGAGGGTAACTCGTTTGGACTGGACAAATGAAGTGACCAATTGGAGTTTTGACTTTAACGACCCTCACATGGCCCTCCCTACCTGGATACAGTTCTTCAGTCACTGCAAGTGGCCAATTAAGTCTCTTCTGGTTTTCAGAACCAACAAGTACCTCTTAAAAACTTTGTCATTTTGTGATTTTAAAAACTTTGTCAGATGTACAAGCTTTTTACATCAACTGATGAACTGTTTGTGCAGCTCATGACAATAATGTTCTGTATCAGTTTATTCTGATCTAAGTGATCTAGATCAGCTATTCCAGTCTCTTTTACATCTTGTAGAAAGTTGCTTTTGCCATCTGTTGATGGCATTGCATAACCGACATAATTAATCAAGGAAAAAGCAAAACTGTTTTTTAAAACAAGGCTTAACCGTGGCAATTAGATTATTTCTGAAATGCTAAAGCCCAGAATGAGACTCAAAAATAGTGGCAGCAGAGAAAGGAATCACCCTGTAATAAAAACCGTAGTCTAAGTCCATGAACAGTCTTTATTAAAAAAAAGTAAATGGAAGTAAATAACATTTCTGTAAAATCTATACCATTTTGTTATAAAACAGATATCAGTATGAACCGGTATCAAATTGTCATGTGTATGATGATGAGGATGGATAGAAGAAAACGAGAAGCATAATGTTATACTTTGACAGCTGTTCATGATGAATAATATACAAAAATTTCTCACCATTTTCTTATGTTAAGCAAAAAAATGTAATGTACTTATTAATTTTAACCATATCTTTTATTTTTTTATTTAGTGACTGGGCATATGATGGATATTATGATAACAGCGATGATTCAATGAATCAAAAGAGAGCTAGAGGATGGAATTACCATCAGGGACCAGTATGTACTTTTTTGTTTATTGAATACAGTGAAAATTATTTGAATGTAGTTTTTCTTTTTAGTTTTTAACCCAAAGGGCATTAGCCCAGAAGGGCTATTAATTTCATTTTGGCATTTGGTGGCATTTCACTGTAAATGGCATTTCACTTAAAAATTGTTGCCACCAAATAATATTGCCATATATTATATTTAAAGAAATTAAATAATGAAGAATCTGCATAAATATATATATGTTTCTCGAATTGTGATAAAACAGCGGTACCTAGAGCCATTAAATTTTGAATAATGTATGTCTGCACCCAAGTATGGGCATGTGGAAGCCTGAATTTGCAATTTGTTTTATTACCTATTTCAAATTTTATAAAGCACTTATGAGTTTTTGATTAAGAAACTCGATTTCAAAGTGAGCAATGACAACACTGTGTGGGGGAAAAAAATTATCACTTGAGACTGTGTATCAGAAGTTCTAAAGATATGCTCTTTTAAAATTATTTTATGATATTGCTGTTGAATTGAATTTTATGGTTTAAGTGCAAAAAACATGATATTTTATAAATAAAGGTCACAAAGCATTAAAAAAAGGCCTGTTTGGGCATAATATAAAATCTGAAAATTTTCAGATTTTTTTTAAAATAAATTTTTTAAAAAATTATTTTGCTTAAAAATTGGCATTGAAATTTTTTGTGCAATAGAAGTAATATTATATTGTGTTGTTTTTATCATAAATAAAAGTACAGTGCATTCTAGGTGTCAATGAAGTAAGTTAAAAACTCCTTATCTTTCTTATTTAAAAGTTTGTTTTAGTTATATTAAAACTTCACTAATTTGAAACTTTAAAAATAATAAATTTTATAATAAGTGTGAGGAATTTGCATAAAATTTTTAAAAACTGCAAAACTTTTGTTAATGTTAAATCAATAAAAATATAATTTGGTGCATAAATCATTAGAAAAATTTGCTATTTTTGTTGTAGCTAGTTTCATATGAAGTACATTATACCTCTTTTCCATTAAAATTAATGCCAATATGAGCTTAAATTTTGAAATTTATTAATCAGTAAATTTATATCTATAAAGGTAACTGTAAAATGACCATCATTATTCTCCCCATTTTATAAAATTTAAAGGTTAAATTAAATTTTGTGTGGCCAGGCAAATTTTGATGAGTAGAATTTCGATACTCTATGGCCAATAGTTCTGTAAATGCCTGCAATCCATAACAACTTGACATAATCAGTCCATAACAACTTTACATATATCTTGAATTAAAATATAAATTTCCCAATGGGATGCTATCAAAAAACAGAAAAAATACATATTAATAGAATTTTTATAACAATACAAGCAAAAGACCGAGGCGTAATGTTCACAGCAAATCTGATGTCATCTACAAAAAGTAAACAAAAAAATTATTCATGAAACAGTCTTGTAGACAGCACACACCTTTTGACGCTAATCACTGACAGCATTATGTAGCATCCTCCCACCTTCATTTACCACCTTCGAGGTAAATCAGCAAAGTTCGAAAGATCAGCAGCCCAGTTTCTTCTGCACCTTGATTATTCAACCATATCTTGACATCCGAGGAGCTGCTGGAACATAATCCTGAATTAAGCTTTTACTCTGTGAAGTTGCTGGTTGGTCAGGAGCAAGATGTTTATCTGATGTAATGGGATCTCCAAGAATTAATTGTTGCTCATTTTGGGAAGAAAACAAATAAAATTTCAGTTTTTAGACAATTTCACTATTTAATTTTTTTCATAGAAATATGCAAATAATCCTTTTCTCTAGATATACATTGCAACATATTTTACCTAAAGAAACTTTTCCTCCTTTTCTTTCTCTCTCTTCCTAAATGATTGATTTTATTAAGCATTTTCTATGCATGTACCAACACTCTTCCTTTATCTAAGTAAATGCAAACCATGAATCTTTGTAAATTTTTCTTTTTAGATAAATTACTTTTGGTCTTTTAAAATGAATTATCTTATATATATATATATATATATATATAAAGACTTTATTTATCCACAACTTCTCAGCTATTGAGTTCGAATTTAAATGTACATCGTAGCTTGTTTATTTACACTCCACTCTGTGAGTAAGCTTATTTACATTGGCAGCAAATAAGGATAAGTTATTAAAAATCGCACTTTTAGAAAATTTTCTTGTGTTAAAAATGGAAAACATGGTAATAAACAACTAAAGAGCATACAAATTTTCTTTTAATAAATATAAATTTCAATTCTAGCATTTTACTGTAAGTTTCTACCAGTGTTATTAATCTAGTCCTTCATGCATAGCGATAGAATTAATATAGAGATTCAATTAAAAAAATACTACTGGGATTTGTATCAACAATGTATTTATACGTTTGTTTATTTTTCTCTCATTTAAAACTGTAGAAATATTTTGAAAGTAATATTCAATGTAAGGTAGATATACACTTTTCCTAAAAAATTTAAGCACTTTCTACATGTTTGATAAAAGTTCTGTACTGCTACTACAAGAAATTTCCCTATTATTTATCGCCCTTTTCCCCACTGTATTTTCTTATTGTACTGACATTATTCTCTCTGTTTATACTAAAAAATTTAACAGTTTTGTATTCATTAAACTGTGATTAAATAAATTCAGAGTATAACCTCATAATTCTCTAATCTGCATATCCTTCGGTATGCAAATTATCAGAATTCTACTAGATCCGCATCAAATTTTTGTTATAACTATATATGACATATCTCAGAGAACTAAATTTATGCTGCTTTAACTCTTTGAGGGGCAGGAAAAGGCAATTAACTTTTTCAGCAAAACTTTTGTTTTATTTACTATATCAGGTGTTACAATGAAATTATTTGCAACAATTACACATATTTTGTCCAAGACGTGCGAAAAAAATTACCAAACTTCTAGTGAATAGTGTCACCGCCTACAGAACACATATCTAGAAATCGAGACCGATTCAGTGTAACTTTGCATGAGGTACTAGAGACCGATCCATGGTTCCAGTGTAACTTTGCATGTGCTGCATTCCCACACTGTTCTTACAGGCTTTTTCTTGGTGCTGCAAAGTGCACATTGTCGTGATGTTGTCTTCGATAGCGGATGCTTATTTTCTTGAAGACTAATTGCTGTATCAACTACTGGCCTATGTTTCTTGATTGTCATCTAGTGAATTACAAGGAAGCTTCAGAAATGATCAGTCTTGAAAACCACTCACATGAGTGAGTAAGACGTTCAATAGAAAAGGTAGCTAGTTACTGTAGGTTTACTGTAGGTTACTGTAGGTAACCACCCCTCTTCAAAGAGTTAAGCCAAACATTGCAAATTTTGCAGAAAATGACTGCAAACAGGGTTGAAAAGCATTTCAGGGATATCACATACATTTTAACACATTTAGTTTTGAATTTCTAAGCATTGCTTCAAGTATCAGTTGACCGAGTTTATATAGAAAATTCCACATTTTCAAATAATTCACAGTAGATATATGTTTTTATGAAATTATGCAATTTTTTTGTTAATTATTGTTTGTAGGAATGGTTATGGCCAACTGGATACTTCTTGCGTGCAAAGTTGATATTTTCAATGATGGTTGGTGGAAAAGAAGAGTTTACTAAAACAATAGATTTCACTAAACGTGTTATGTCTTGCCACTTTCATGAGATACAAAAATCTAAATGGAGAGGTCTTCCAGAACTTACAAATAAAGATGGTGCTTTCTGCAAGGACAGCTGTGTAGTGCAGGCTTGGAGTCATGCTACTTTATTAGAGGTTTTATATGAAATGGATGCCATGTGCTCTAATAGTAATATTCAAGATACTTCTGATTAATGTGACTGAACAAATAATTAAATATATTGCAAGAATGAGATGAAATTTTAATGACTGATTGTTTTTGATGAAGTTATTGTGTTTTTAAATAAGATTTTTTTTTGTTGTTCTCATTGTTTTATGCCCAGTATTAAAACAATTTTATATTTATTTATGTTCTTCAAAGTATGTTTTATTTGTTATGTTTCTAAAAATTTTAATGTTGTCAATTTGTAACCATTTTGGTTAATATTGTCACCATTTTGGTATATATTGTCACCTGCCAAATGTCATCAATTCAAAATTATTCAAATAAATTATGTACTTTTATGAAAAGTAAATATTTTTTTCTGAACTCTCTTCCATCAATGAAATTTCACATTTTTAAAAATTGTATTGTATTGATCTCCCATTTTTAAGTTTTATTCTTAACACTGCTAAAGTATATATAGTTTCCACTTTATGTATGTCAGAATAAGTGTGATGAAAAAAATCAGTTATAAAAAAACTAGGGGACATTTTGTGAAAGAAAATGATTTGATTTGGTTTATTTTCATTATGCCAAAGCGTACTAAGGCTGTCTACCTAAGGGGAGGGATTCCTCCAGGGAGTATTTTCTGGAGGAAATTGGCTTATACCCACATTATGCTTAGGGAAAATCATGAAAATACCCATGCAGCCATCCCGTTTGCCAAGATTTGAACTCTGGTGTTCAGCAGCTGTACAGCTTGGTTACTGGTTAACCCAAAAGAATGTACTAAACTCAAAGATGAGACTCTTAAGAACATCATTCTAAAAGGACCCTGCTACAACTACTGGGGTGGTCTGAGATTAACCAATCCCAAGCACATCTGATTTGATTTATCATGGGCCTTTTTGTATAATGAATAAAATACGGACCTCAAAGCCACCAACAACATTTTTTTAAAAGAATTTTTAGCCCAAAGGCCAGAAGGGCTATTAATTTCATTTTGGTATTTTGCGTTGTAAACTTTAAATGTCCGTTTCACTTTTCAAATTGTTGCCACCAAATATTATTGCCCTGTGTTATATTTAAAGAATAGTGAATAATAATGAAGAATCTGCATAAATATATGTATGTTTCTCTCATTGTGATAAAAAAAAGGGTACTTAGAGCCATCAAATTTTGAATAATGTAATTTTTCATAGAATATGGGCTGGGCATGTGGAAGTCCAAATTTTAATTTTTTAGTTTTTTTTATTATCGATTTCATATTTTTTCAAACATTAAAGAATTTTTGATTAAAAAACTCAATGATTTCAAAGCGAGCAATGGCAACACTGTACAGCAAAAGAAAGCATTTTCATCTCCAGCACAGTAGACTGTATATCGGAAATTCTAAAGGTATGCTCTTTGAAATATTTTGTGATGTTGCTGTTGCAACGAATTTTATCGTTTAAGTGTGAAGAACATGATATTTAATAAGTAAAGGTAACATACAAAACATTAAAAATACAAAAAACCCTTTGGGTATAATATAAAATCTGAAAGCATTCAAACTTTTTAAAAATTTTGAATGTTTCAATGCTTTATGCATGCGCATTTAATTTTTTCCCTTCATAATAAAACACGTGGAGAGTCCCAATTCTTAATTTATCTTCAGCACTAAATAAAATACCTCGTTATTGAAGAAACGATAATTTTAGCAGAAATTTGTGTGGCCAATAATTTGGCTTCGTAGCTGCATATCTGCTTGGCATCATTTCAAACTGAAGCATTGTAACAGATGGAAACATCGTTGATTTTACACCTGATATTTTATACCCTGATGCCAACCTGATGAATCATTATTTGTTTTATTTTGCTATCATCACTGCATGTTTATCAACACATGACAACTTGAGTAGTGACTCATGGAACGATGTCTAAAGAATTTTTTCATATTACTAATTGAATAACAAAGAGCATGGTAACCTTTTATGTTGACATTACACTTAGCGATAATTACAGATTTAAGTGAAATGCGCTAAGAAATGTTGAAAAAGAAAAATTTAACAAAACTTTCTTTCCGTACGTTAAAAATGGATTTTGGTAATGCTACTCATAGACCAAAAGATTACATTTAATGCTATTTGAATTAAGACTAACTGAGTTGTTATTTACATAAACCCAGAACCAGTGCCAGAGCTCTTATGGCTGCACCGGGTGTCAGAATTTAGTGAAGACAAAACTTTTGGAATTTAGAGAAGCACTAAGCATCAAAATTAAGGGATGACAAAATTTTTAGAATTTAGGGAAAGCAGTGGGACCCAAAATTTAGGGGTGACAAAAATTAAGAACTTGGTAGCAGAATTTAGAACCTGCAGATATTGCATCAGGAGGTAAGATATCTATACTTTATGACATGTTAACCTGAGAACACATGCAAGGCTAGAACGACCTTTTCACTATTTTCTTCAAGTTATCCATACGCACCAAATTGCCTGTGGAAATTCAATTCCTCCAATTTGTTGCACATTTGGTGACTTCTTGCCAAATCCAGTGTATTTTTAAATAACAGTTTTTTTTATGCGATGAAGCGGCAGTTGAAATTGTTAGTTCATTGTAGCATAAAATGTAAAGCGTGTTATTCATTATCTTAATTTATGTCAAATTTTTCACTATTATCTAAATGTGATGCATATGAATTTGATGGCATTTAAAACCTCATTCATTACTTAAAACTTGAAATGGAAGAGCCTAACAATGTATTCCTTTTAGTTTGGGTTAAATTTTTTTCCCAATACCATTCATTTAGTTAAAGTAAAACATATAAATTTAGAAAATCTGGTAGTAAGTTATTTTCTCTTAATTTTTCTAAGTTTACACAGTTTGTTGCTTCCAAAACAGTGAACCAGGGGAAAATTTCGATTTTTATTTTCTAAAGATGTTAAGTTGATTTTAATTTGCAATTATTTAAAAAACTCTTGTCTATATTTTATAGCAGACATTATAAAAATTATATCCTGTGTTAATTGTCTCCTAAGACATATACTCTTCCAATCATGTCCAGACACTCACCCTCCTACAGAACATTTTACATTACCTCCTACATTTCTTTTTTATTACCGTTAAAATCAAAAGTAAAATTAATAAAAATACAAGAAACTGAGATCTTCAGATTACAGTCTAATGACTAAAGAGTTTACCATTAAAAATTTCAAGATATTAGAAAAATATTAAAAACTTTAAAATTGTAAAACAAACCTAAAACTTAAGAAGCAAATTTGTTTATGAGAACTGCAAAAGTATAAAAAAATTAAATTGTTAAGAAGTGCGTTTATTGTAATATCGAGTGTTATTGCTTTTAAGACATTTACTGTATTAATTAATGACTGGTTGCTTGTATTTAAAATATAAATTAAATTTTTTATGCTTTGTCAAATATAAAGTCTATGCATGACGGAACGTGAAAGGTGAGTCTTTTGCTTCACACAGGGGAATACATAGCTCTTATGTCTCTCAATTTATAACAAGCAGGCTGATTCAGCTCTCTGAGAATCCACGAATTATATTTCGCGGTGTAGGACTGTATAAGTTAAGTAAAAATCCACACATTTCCTTCGAGGTATAAAAATAACAAGCATATTATATTGAAAATCCTCCTATTCCTTTCTTTAGATGGAATCATCTGCATATCAAGCGTATTAATGACAGATTTGCTTAAGCCGTGAAACACTAGTAGTATACAGTGAGTTCGTTTGTAATGACTCTGAGCTCTGAACTACACGGAAGTCTCTCAGTGTATTATATAAAAGAAGTCCTTTACCCTTATAAAGTCCCCACGAAGACATCTCATCCTTTAAGCAGGAACCTTTATTCCTTCTACCATAGTTAACTGAATTGATCAGTACTTCGTCATTGGTTAAGTTAGGTGATTTGAATATGGCAAAGCATACAAGAGTTATCTGACTAAGGGGTGAGATGCATTCGTGCAGTACTTTCTAAATAAAAAGGCTCGTATTCACGTTACATTAATTTAGTGCAATTTAATTTTAATAAATAAAACCACGAAAACCGACCATGAATCCACCCTTTTTGCTTGGATTCAAACAATGTCAAACTACTAGTATTCATTGATCTTAACCATTCGACTACTGGTGGAACCATTTTCATATTATATTTTCTAAGGGATGTTAGCTTGTATTTATAATGTTCAGTGTTATAATGCTATAATGTTCAGATTATGACTGTTTATAGTTCTGAATTTTTTTTAATTTGTAGCCCTGAAGAGGGCCTTTTTTTTATCTGAGGTATTCAATCCCTCTAGTGTGAAGTATCTGAGCTATCCGACTCATAAATATTAAATTTCACGCACTCAATGGTGGTTTCGCCAGACAATCTAATTTCCATATTTTCTCCTCCTCTTCTATTACGTGCCTCACGCGTTTAGCCCGTTGCATAGGAGTCACCAAACCAATCCCTTTCTCAATCAATTTACGGACTTTTTAAGAGTTCTGTTTTCATATGCTATCTACCCTTTCACAGTACTTCATATGAGTTCAATTAGATACAATTCGCAATGATATGGTGGTAAACGGAGCACAGTATGTCCGGCTTTGGGGGGGGAGAGTGAAGAGAATTTTTTTTTTTAGTTTATCACAAAAAGCTCATTTCAGTAAGTATTAGGAAACGTAATAAACAAGGTATAAAATATTTATACCTGTGAGCAGTAGTTCCCGAGAAAGGTGCACTGGTGTGCAAAAATTAAGGATGAGACTTTTTTTCAATATAACTTTGTACAAAAGCTTTCCAAATCAACACATATAATACCGTAAGATCCCCAATATGTAAGGACATGAGTAATGTAAGCAACACTTACTAAAAGAGAAATCAGAGGGATAAAAAGAAGCTTTATTGAAAAAGTAGCATGGAGCGCAATGCGACTGAAGGCCGAAACATCCCTGTGATGGGTGTCCAACAAGAAACATCCGGTCTTTAATAGGGGATATGATCTCCCCTGACTGCTAGGCAGGTTTCACAGCATCTGCCCATGCTGAGAATGAGGGTGTCAATGAGTTGTTGAGGTATTGCTGCCCATTCGTCTTGCAGCGCCAATCGAAGCTCCGGAATCGTTACTGGTGGTAAGGTACGAGCTGCCAAGCGTCTGCCTAGAAAATCCCATACATGCTCGATGGGATTGAGATCCGGAGATCGTGCCGGCCAATCCATACGTTCAGTATCCTCACTCTCTAAGAGCTGTTCAGCAGCTACTGTGCGATGACATGGTGCATTGTCGTCCATGAAAAGGAACTGCGGACCCATAGCGCCTCTAAAAAGACGTACATATGGAAGAAGAATCTCGTTACAATAACGGGTCACGTTGACTGAACCTGCGTCGAAGATGTGAAGGTCTGTACGACTACCAAGAATGATGCCTCCCCAAACGAGAACACCGCCACCTCCATACTTGTCCCTTTCAATGATGTTCGAGGGATGATTGCGGCTTCCCCGCTCTCTCCAGATGAGTATGCGATGAGAATCGCTACTCAGACTGCATCTGCTCTCATTTGTAAAGAGTACTTGTCCCCATTCATTGTTTCTCCAATTCCGGTGTTCCCGGCACCACAGAGAACGCTTTCTCCGATGGGCAGGCGTTAGAGGTACACACCGTACAGGGCGTCGTGCAAATAGACCACCACCGTGCAGTCTTCTGGCCACGGTAAAACGCGATATCGGTCGTCCAGTCGCCTGTGTCGTGTGTCTAGCGATTTCTCCCGCTGTCTGCCGCCTGTTTCTTCTGGCCTGAAAGGCAATATACCGGTCATCTGCGGGTGTGGTTCCTCGTGGACGACCACTACTAAACCCCCGGATAGCTGTTCCTGTAGTTTGAAATTGTCTCCAAAGTCGTGAAACGATGCTGTGAGCAATTCCGTACTCTACAGCCCCACTTGTCACTCTGCGGCCTTCCTCCAGCTTCTCAATGATTCGACCTCGGGTAAAAGCATCCAGATGTCGTCTAACAGATTGATTATTCGCCATTTCTCGCTGAGGCAGCAACTCGGTGTTATTTTAACTGCTATACGGCGTGCAATCTCTTTGCCAGAAATACTGATCTTACACCGACAACGTGATTTATACTACTCAGACACTCCCCCATTACGTCTACCTGCATATCTGCACATGTGCTACCGTACATCACCTTACTTAATCTCCTGATTGGTCTTTCTATCCGCTCTGCCTCTTCGTTCAGCTGATATGATAATTTTTCGACTTCGTCCTTAATTTTTGCACACCAGTGTATATATGTAATGTATGTTTCAGATTTTTCTCTGAGGCAATTTTTCCAGTCGGTTTCACTTTACCATTTTCATTTTTGAAATGAATTACCTATTTATATAAGCAGTTGGTGTTTCCGTTCAGATCAGCTTTTGAAGATCCTGGATAGCAAGTTGGTTTCATCGATAGATATATTGTTTCTTTGGGAACGAATAAGATGTTTTCGAAACCCTTATTCTTTAAAACTTTAAATTCTTTTGGAAAACATGTTCTGTGTCTACATGATTCTCTTTTTTTTTTGGGGGGGGGGCAACTTTTAGATTCTTTCAAACATTCAGTGAACCACTGTTTTTTTAGAAACTCATTTCACAGCCCAAGAGATAATAATCGGGTCGCGAAAGGGACAACCTCTCCTTTAAAACGTTTTTTCAGAAAAAGAGAATGCCTTTGGAACCCATCGGGAAGAAATATGAATTTCTAAAAGAACTTTTCTACTTTTAAAACCCAATGTAAGATACGTATTAATTCTAATATTTTCATCTTGAATGGATTTATTAACCCTATCATTATTTTTTAACTTGTAAATCTTATGTAAAGTAACTTTAAAGAAGTGTATTATTGTTTCATTCTTCTCATCTCTTACAAAAATATCTTTTAAAGTTTCTAAGGAATTTCGAATGCATTCTATAAATATTTTAATTGAAGCTAGTGATAGAAGAATATAAATTGGATTTACGAAAACAGTTTATAATTAGCTCAAGTTAGCCGTGGAAAAGCCGTGCTTTATACCACTCAGACACTCCCCCATTACGTCTACCTGCATATCTGCGCATGTGCTACCGTACATCACCTTACTTAATCTCCTGATTGGTCTTTCTGTCCGCTCTGCCTCTTCGTTCAGCTGATATGCTTATTTTTCGACTTCGTTCTTAATTTTTTGCACACCAGTGTACATCTAGTATAAAAGACGCTTGGAGAAAAATGCATTTTTATGTAAAAATCGCCATTTATCAAAGCATTCGATGAGAAATTAAAACTAGATTTTTACAGTTCTAGATTTCATAGAGATAAAAGTGGGGTATTTTTAGAAAGCGAAAAGTGTAAAGAATTTGAAATTGGAAAAATCCCAAATCACCATTTTTTTGAAGATTTTTGACTTCCAACACCTCTTAACTTCCAGTACATACAGTGCTTTAGTTGTCTGGGCACATTTCGAGATGCATGGCTGTGTACTTAAATATCAAAACTAATAGTTTTGAATGCATTTATATGGTGTTAGGAAAGGTATCGCTACTTCACCCAATAAAAACCCAAAAGGAGACTGACATCACTTGAACGTCATGCTCTGTTTTGGCATCAAAAACCTAATTGTCTCTTAGTAGTTGAATGTTGATATATATTTTCATGTATGTTGCATATAATAAATGTTTTTCTTTTAGTGTTAAACTGTATTAATTGTTCAATGTATCATAAGATAGCTGTTAATCATTGGCAGGTGACGGTTTCTTATGAATTCGATTTCTGAGTTAGTCATTGTTTTGAAATGAAACATATTACGTTACCATAGTTTTCTGCCGCCCAGACGTTTGGCACTGTAATAGATAAAATAAATAAAAAAAATGGAGTTATACAGCTGACGGAAACGGAAATGTCTCAGAACTTCTTTTGCTTCACGTGCAAACAAAATTGATGCAGAACTGAAATTAGAAATTCCCCACTCCGTCACTTTTGATTCTGGAATTGCAGATAAAGACAAGTTTTCATGACTTGAAGATTCCCAAAAGGAAGTAACTTCGAGAATCCTTCAATCTGAAGATGCTGAAGAGTTAGTATATGAAAGTAGATTTTATTTGCTCTGAATCCTAAAGAGATAGATATTTTGAACTATATTCTCAAATTGAAAAGGTATTGAAGAATCTTTTATCTGCTGAATTATCCGAGAACAGTAAATTTAAATTGAGCTGAAGAAATTTTTGACGTTTTGGAGCCAGTTTTCGAGGATCGATGAAGATCCAACTACTTCAAATAAAGATAAATTCCACGACCTTTTGCAAGTAGATGTTCCTTAGTCCAGAGCCGCTCGAGTAGTGGAGATCTTGTCGGCAACAGCGTCGAATTATCCTAAGCAATTGCCCAGTTTCGAGAGAGATTTTATTTTACAGATATACGTGCAAGAAATTTACTTTTACAGATATACATAAGAGATCTTTTAAGCATAGTTATGCGTAATGCACGCACTGGACGCATGAAGGCGGATCTTCCTATGCTCTAAGATGATTTAGAAATGGAGGTTAGAGTTTGAAAAGTCTTGGAAGGACTCAAGAGAAAGTACGATGATTTCTTGACGCATTTAAGGTAAGTTTTGCCTGCTCGAAGAAATATTAATTGCGTGGGAGAGGAACAGAAATTTAAAAGAACCACCTCAAGCCGATGACCGATTTCTTGAAAATTTGATGAATTTTCTAATCGATTCGAATTATTTCGAAGTACCTGCTAGTAAGTATGCCGAATTCTGAGAGCCCAGGTAAGTACAATTCTAATTTTAATTGTAACAAAGAGATTTGTAGTTCTTAGAGATAGCAGTTGTGAGGAGAAATGTTTCCCGTCGTATTACAATATGTGTGATTTTGTTTTGGAGACTGTATTTTAGAATATACTGCAAAATTTTAAAAGGACTGTCCTCTTGTATTCCTGTTCCTTTATACCTAGCAATAACGGAAATAAAACTTTGAAATGCGTCTCTCTTGATGAAGAATTTGTCCTTATTAATATCACTGTCATCATGATTTATTTGATATTTGTAATTTTCCTTCAAAAGTTTTGAGAGAATAAAAAAGTTATAACAAGATTATGTAGCTGTTGAAATCTCATGGTGATTTCTTTCAATACTTTACATAAAATAAAAACTATTTCTTTTTCCCTCAATCTAATTCCGTATGGCAATTTAGAATCTCATTATTCTTTACCTGCCTTAACAGTCCACATGACTAACCGCTATAAAATGATGTCTTCTGCAAAAAATGCCGCCTAAAATGTGGTGTTCGGGGTGAACCACCCCGTTTTAACTGCGACACTGATAAATTCCAAATTAATGATATGCTCAACTTAGTCACAAGTCTGAGTTTGTTACATGTCAGTTAATGAGTAGTTGTTTATGCAAAGTCTAGCCTCATTTCTTGTTTAATAGCTTAATGTAAGTAAGAGAAATGAAATTGCTATTGCTTCATTTATTCTACCAGTAAGAAAATGCTTGTGCATCTTTCAGCCAAGTAAGAGACTTACAAATATAAATTGTAAGATTAATGTACTTCCACATTCACCACCAACCATCGTATGAATGCAAAGCTACAGAATAGGCATCAGCAAATCAAGAACCAAGTGAGCTTTTGGTTATTAAGTAGTCCTGTGATGATAATTATAACAATACTTTCAGTTTAATGAATAAAATCAGCTTCTTTGGTTGTCACTGAAATGAACACTGTGTCCTTTATTGGATCTCATTACACATTATTCATCTTGTTGGGTTCCTTACTTTTATTCTGTCAGATTAAGTGTCGGGGAACCTAGTGAATTGCTAAGCAAATAATCGCTTAAGTCCAAGAACAGAAACTTGAACTCAAAAAGGGTTAATTACCCTTTATTTGCTCAAAATAAGATTAACAGTCGGCTTTTTTCTTAGGGCGTACAACAAAGCCTTCACTTGCACTTAGCCGAAGCTAACACAATTCTAAACTAGTTGGCCCATAATATTAAATTAGCCAGCGAACTATCAAAAGGCACGTAATACGGCCGAGCGTAGTAACAGCTTAGAGAGAGTAGCTGAAAGGGAAACACACGCTATTCAGGAATCCTAATTCTCTCTGCTGAAGTCACTTGAACTTGACTTAAATACTATTCTCCTTCTCATTTGCATTTAATGCAATTCTAAAAACTTATTCTGATAGAGAGTTGTAATTTGAAGCTAGACGAATTAAGATTTGAATTAAAATAACTGTTATAAAAAAAAATAAAATATTATATATATATTATTATTAAAATATACCTTACATTTTCCGCCGCCAGAATTTAGTAAGTAGTCGAAGAAAAAGGTCTCACAACGACCTTGTTAAGAGTTTTAAATTCTAAATAACTTTCTAACAAATTCAAAGTTTAGTTTCTTATACTTTTGATTTCTCAATTCAGTTTCACTACTGAAATCGAAGTTTTAACTTCCTTTTAGGGCCAACTTTACAAATGATCTAAACCTAAGTTAAATCTCAGATAAATAAAGTAATTTTTACAAAATTTCTCTTGGTTGAGTCATGTTACATACATCTTCCTGATCCTTGAGAACATCATCATACAAACTCTGCTCCTTCCAAAATATCTGGAAGATAAGGATTAGTACTTTTAACTTCCAGATAATAAAATTCTAA
The DNA here is from genome assembly GCA_000611955.2 of Stegodyphus mimosarum. Lineage (NCBI taxonomy): Eukaryota > Metazoa > Arthropoda > Arachnida > Araneae > Eresidae > Stegodyphus > Stegodyphus mimosarum. The sequence goes on from KK118872.1 coordinate 292,949, forward strand.
AAAAATTTTTCAAATTCCTTTCCAATTTACATTTTATTGTATTTATTTGGCCCTAAAACAGATTTCATTCACTCACGTTTTAACTCATTTTCCCCACGCCCTCTAGAAGTTTTTTCTGTGACGAAATGAGCGTGTAAATGTTTTGTTAACACCAACAACACTACCAACTAACCATCTGGCTAACGAAACTAAAAACTGGACACACTAGACAACTGACACCACTCGCGAAAGTGTTTTAAGCTTTCGTGTGGCTCGAGAGCCGAACTTATACACACATTCATTCTATACTTTCTCTTCAATCTTTCATTTAAATAAAGTTTTCACATATTTCATTTAAGCAAAGGTTGAATTTTTAAAGCATTTTGACAATCATGGTATGAAATTTATTTTCAGCACAAACATTCACACCTTTAAAATGTAGAGACATCAGGTTATTTCAGAAGCAGGAGTGATGAAAAATGAGCAGTGCCTTCGCCGGGACTCGAACCACTGACCTCTGGAATACGCGCCCAGCGTGCTGACCACTGCATCACGAAGGTATGCGAAGAAGGCGGGAGAAATACCTTATATGCTCCCCCTTTAAAGGACGACTGGGGTTTTAGGGGACCCAATCGCCAAATACTGGTGGTGAAGAATCATCATTCACCACCTTTTCAGTTCGGGCGCCGCTGTAGATGCATTAGTTTATTTCGAAGCAAGAGAGATGTGAAAAGTGAGCAATGATCTCGCCGGGACTCGAGCCACGGACCTTTCGAATACGGTCGAGCGTGCTGACCACTACACCACGAAAGTATGCTAATAAGGTGGAAGAAATACCTTATAAACATATGAAATTTTAGATTCATTTTACATCACAAGGTGCACAGTTGTTATGCATAGTTTACTCTCTTTTCTTACAATTTAATTTTGAATTCTAGTTTACAACAATTTTCATCGTAAATTCAAGTCTTTCCGGCTAAAAGATATTTACAGTACACTTTCTCGCCAACTTGTGAACTCACAAATCTTGCTTCTTGAAGCATTTAACAAATTTTCTCATTTGAGGAAAGCAACGTTGAACAAAATGATACAAATTGAACATCAATTCTAAATGAGAAAAGAAAAAAGAAAATTTTCACTTATTTTTTTTTCTCTAAATGAGATTTCAATTTCTTGCTTCAAGAAGCAAGAAAATTTTCACTTTTTTTTTTGTGTGTGCTTTCTGTACTCTTTCATTCTTTTGTAGCAAAATGTTTCCCAGGTGGGACAATCCTAGGGCGACTTCCATTTTCTCACCGAAATTCTTTTCTTTTCTTTAACAGTGAATCGGGCTGCCTTTCTTGGGGGTTCAGGATTTTGATAATCGGCCATTCCCTTGATTTCATGCGAGGTGATTGTTTCCTCTGGGTCTTTTACTCTCCTTTTGGACTTCCTTGTATGCTGGAGCGACATATGCCTTGGCTGACCTTTTACCCCCGAGAATTCTCCGTGCTGGATCCTTTGCAGCCTCCTTTGGGGTGGTTGTCGATTTGTAGCCGTGAATATCTGGCACGTTTTCCTTCGTTGCGTCCGGTCCCCTCTAGTGGCACTCGCTTAACTAGTTTTCAATTAGTCGATATTTTTCTCTTTTCTTCTGGTCCTAGACCTCGTTGCAGAGGAACTTTCTTTGCTGATCTTTCATTCGATGCTATTTTCCTCTTTTCTGCTGGCCCTGGACCTCGTTGCGACGGGACTTTGTTTGCTGGTCTTTCATTCAAACTTTCCGCCGGCTTTTTTGTCTCTGCGGAGGAATCCTAACCCTGTCTTTCGAAGTCAGTTGACCTTGCCTTAAATACTGTTCTTCTTTTCATTTGCATTTAACGCGATTCTAAAAAGTCATTCTGGTAGGGAGTTGTAAGCTAGAAGAGATAGGAAACAAGAATTAAAATAAATGTTATAAAATTAAAATATACCTTATAATCTCTTTATTGAATTAATCTCTTCACGTTCTTAACTACAGAAATTTTTCAACCTTTAGAAAAGAAAAATATTAATTATATCAGGGCTGAAATAAACAATGCAAGTTTTTGCATCAAACTGAAATAATTTAAATGCAGTTATGTCATCTGATTTTTCAAGTCTTCTTTTATAAATTTAGTTTTAAAGCGAAGTCCTTCTGTTGCAGTGGTTACAAAAATTGAAAGTCCATTCATGGAGAAATATTCAGAAATATAGTTAAAACGTGTTCGTATTGCATATATTAATATTCTCACCATCCTGTTTTCTAACTTACAAATATATCAGCTTAAGACGCAAGAGAATCACGCCGACGTGGAAAATGGAACAGGCAAATTGACAACCTTGTATTCGGCTTAAATTTTGTAAAATCTCAATCGATTTCGAGGGCAAAACGGGTCCTTCATCAGAAGCAAAAAATTCTGCAAATTCTCCTCTAGATCTAATCTTTCTCCCTTTTTGAATTTCATGCATCGAAGATGCCTACTTCTGAATCTGGCCATGGCCGTTTGTATTGGCCTAGATCTTTTATTCAGAAGAGACAGGCCTGGTTGTTCAGCAAACTACCATTGGTGAACAGAAGAAATTTTCCATGCCATGTTGGTTTTATGTTTGCAATAGGAATGAATTTCAGTTGGGCATAAATCAGTGGAAGTGGGTGTAGGGAGATCACAACCTTTTCTTGCGAGATCGTCAGCTGTTTCGTTACCATACACCCCAACATGGGACGGTACCACTGGAGATATATTGATTTAGTTCGAAAAGTTTAGATACAATATCCTGACCAGTCTTATCCATGATCTGAGGCCAGTTTTTAAGGTACTGAATGGAGCTTCTGCTATCTGTTAGAATCCATATAATGTCACTACTTGAACAGAGAGCATAATCAAGTGCTTTGCTGATGGCGATAAGTTTTGATCTGAAGACAAAACAATGATCAGAGTTTCTGATGCTGCATCTGATATCTCCTTCTGGGGTGTTACAATAAATGTCACTCCCTGCTCTACCCTTATCTGATCTACTTCCATCTGTATATATCACAAGGGCGTGGGCTGGAATATCATTAATGATTTCAAGAGCCATTTGCCTGAGGAGTTCCGGGTGATGGTTGCCCTTGACAATATTAGTCGGAAATTCCTCACGGATGTTAACATGTTTAAAGTATCTAGAGCAAAAAGACTAAACAGTATAGATGTTTCAACATTTAAATTGATAAAATCCGAATTCCACACATAACTAAGTGGGCTGTCTCGCTTTAGACGTTTGTTGTTTGTCCAATTTTAAATAAGTCCGATTAAAAGGATACAACCTCTTAAACTTGTTAAAATATACTTGTAGGAATTCATCTTAAAACGCATTCCTAAAGGCTGGATGTCCGCCTCATAGCGAACAACGTCGTTTGGGCAACTACACTGGTTATCATAAATTAAGAAAAAATCACAAAAATAGCGATAGCTCCCTCAAAAATAAGCCAAACCGTGTAAAATTTGAATATGTTGCCAAGTAAGAGTAGCTGAGTAAAACTGCAGTATGAAAATTAGTGGCGCGGCACTCGGAATACGTCATCTGCGAGGACCATAAAAGTTCATGTTTGAGATCAAGCCCACATATTTCACTATGATAGTGACATCAGAAATCTGAGATAGCCAATTCGTAACAACGACCTCCAGGCATCTGCCTGCAGTCCTACGATCAATGGAAAGCCATTGGGAGACTAGAGGCAGGATAAAGTCAAACAGAAGTGGCCAGTTGGCTAAATGTAAATCCTTCTGTGGTTCATAGACTTTGGAGGCAATTTCAAACCACAGATTCGGCATCTAGGAGGTTCAGCCAAGGACGGCCAACTGCTACGACGAGCGCCGATGACCGATATTTGACATTATGTGCACGCAGGAATAGAACCGCTACTCTGACTCTTCTTAGATTCTCCCTTGCTGCAGCCACCGGAAGGTTGGTGTCAACGTCAACTGGGCGTAGAAGGCTTCACGTAGGTGGTCTGTATGCGAAGCGACCAGCCATTTGCCGCTCACGTCACGCCATAGGAGGGACCGTTTGCAGTGGGCACGACAATATGGCCACTGGACGCCTGATCAATGGAGGGCTGTTCTCTTTACGGATGAGTCTAGGTTTAGTCTAGAAAAGAGAGCGAAAGTAGGCGTTATTTGATATGGAGAGAACCTGGAATCTGTTATCATCTGTCAAACATCCGTGAAATAGATGCATACGGAAGAGGCAGTGTTTGTGTTGGGGTGGCATCTGTTTGGGTGGACGCACAGATCTCCATGTCTTTCCAAGGGGAACCGTGGGATGCTTTAGTGACACATCTAGCTGCTCTCAATCCGCCCCCTCAGACCCTTGCCGCACTTACAACTGCTTTGCAACAGCAATGGTTATTGCTTCCTATGGAACTGATAGACCACATAATTGAAAGCATCACACATCACTGTATGTGCTGTATTGACTTCAACAGGAAACAATTATGCGCATAAAGTGGCCAGCTCGATCCCCAGACTTGAATGCTATCGAGCACGTTTGGGATGTTTTAGGGAAACGTCTAGCTGCTCTCAATCTACCTCCTCGGACCCTTACCGCGCTTGCAACTGCCTTGCTAGAGCAATGGCTGATAGACCGCATAATAGAAAGCCTCACGCATCGCTGTGCTGTATTGCTTCTAGAAGCGATCATATTCCGTATTGAAGGTACGTTTCCTATAGCAAACTGAAACCTTCGATTTGTTCATTTTATACATGTGCTAATTTCTATACTACCTATACTTTTTTTCCATACTTTTTATAATTGTCTGGTAATTTCATTTTATGTTATTTGATACCTTACTGTGCGTTGTATATTGTGGGTAAGTTTCGTAAAATTCTACATGTAACTGTTTCAGTAATCGTCAATTTTGTGATTTTTCCTTAATTTATGATAACCAGTGTATTTCTAAGGCCAGTGATGATTCTCGCCGCACTGAGCTGTACTCTCTCCAATTTCGCCAAGTTAGTAGTTGAAGCCAGTTGATAGATTTGGTAATTATATTCAAGGACAGGGTGGAATAAGGTGATGTAGGTTATTCTGAGGGTAGTGCCGTCAGAACCCCAGTCTGTAGAGATATACTTCATGATACGAAATCTTTTTCTTGCGTTATCGGTCAATTTCTCGATATGCTTACTGCAGTTCACTTCAGGATCCAAAGTGAATTCGAGATAGGAAGGGTTTTTATTACAGTCTAAGCGCACTCCATTCAGAGAAATGTCAGGAGAGTAATTATAAAGATTTCTGTTTGTAGTGAAGAGGCAGCTGGAGGATTTAGAAGCATTGAAATTAAGTTTGTGGGTGTCTGCAAACTCTTGAACTGCTCCCAGACTTTTATTCATCTGAGGTTCCAGTTTATTTGTGTCGCAACCACTGCTCCACATTACATCATCAGCAAAAAGTGCGACTTCACAAGGATAAATGCTTTTTCCTATCCCTAAAATAAACAACAAACAAAAAAGGATGGGGGCTCATTACAGAGCCTTGGCGTATTCCCTGATGCATTTCGAAAAAGCATGAAAGGCTATCTTACAGTTTAACAGAGAAGTTGCGGTGATTCAAAAAGTTCGAGATCCAGGACAATGCTCTGCCTCTAATGTCAAAATCTTGACAGCACTTATTTAAGAGCTTATATTTCCAAACCCTGTCAAACGCTTTAGATAGGTACGAAGTGTGTCTAGTAGGCCTGTGATTCTGGGTATCTCTGACGCGCTGTGTAAAGTACAAAATTTGATCAATAGTGTTGTGGCCGCTTCGGAAAGCAGATTGCTCGGGCGGAAGCAATTTATTGGTTAATTAGTTATTCTCCTCAGAATAATACTTTCGATTAGCTTGCATGTGGTACAGGTAAGGGCGATTGGTCGATAACTTTCTGTAGAACTGATCTGCTTGTTTGGTTTGTGTATTGGGATAACGATGGCCGATTTCCATTGTCTTGGAAGTTTACCTGTTTTCCAAGACAGGTTAAGTATGTGCAAAAGTTTCTCTCTACCCAAGGTACCGAAATGGCACAGGAAATGTTCGTGGATACCGTCTGGGCCAGGTCTTTTAAAGTGGTTCAGATTCTGGAGGGCATACAATAATTCAGATAAGGTGAAATCCCCATTGAAAAGCCGGTTGGCAGCTGGCACTTCGCGGCAAGATTTGATTTGATTTCTAGTGGTCCTGGCTAAAATTTTATCAGATCTCTTAAAGTTCAGCCTACTAACTTTGGCATAGTGCTTCTCTAGCGCATCAGCCCCTTCTCGATCATCCACTAAAACATGGCCGTTATTATCAATGATGGCATTAGTATCCTCATTACCAGGCTTTAGTTCGTCAATCTTTTTGGCCAAGTTCCACAGTTTAGTATTCGGAGATCTGTAGTCCAGACTTTTGCATAGATTTTGCCAGTTTGTTCTTTTTACTATTACATAGTTTCTTTTAATCTCTGCATTATGTTTGTTAAGTTCAATTCTTTTGTCGATACCGCCATTCCGAGTTATTTCTTTTAACATTCAGTCTCTCTTGACTAGCAGCTTTGTACAGGATCTTCTTTGTGTACATGGGGAGTTCGAATTCTTTTATGTTTTCCTCTAGGGATGATAGCCTTGGCGACGTTAAAGACGATGCACTTGAAGCTGGACCATTCTCCTTCCAAGTCATCCGCCAGAGGTTCTTGAGAGAAAAGGTCATTTGACAAGTCTTCAAATAGTTTCCAGTCAGCCCTCTTGAAGTTCCAAAGGAGATCCCCTGTTCCTGCAGAATTTATCTTGAGATCAATTTCAGTTAATATGGGTAGGTGATCGCTACCGATACTTGCGAGAACCTTCCAGGAGCTGTATGAGAATAAACCAGGGCTAACTAGTGTTAAATCCAACACATCAATTGCGCCACTGTAAGTATGAGTTCCGTCATTTAAGGACAGGAAGGCCTTGCCATTGATCAAATTGCCAAGGTCGGAGTCTCTAGTGTTAGTAGTGGTGCTTTCCCAGGTGAGATACTTAGCATTGAGGTCCCCTAGGATCACAGTGTTTTCCCCAAACAAATTTTCCATCATAACAGTGTTGAATTTCAGATTATTGGGAGGGTGGTATACATTTTTGATGGTGATGTTGCGATCCTTAGGAAGTATAATAATGCCTTGATATTCGAGGCCTTTGGAAGCAAAGTCTATATCAGGCAGTTTCTTATAATGTACTTCTCTAATAAGAAACTATCAGGACTTAGCATTCTGTGTGTATTCTTTGAGAACATGGTAAATTCTGTAAAGGGTTCTTATCCTTACGTTCTAAGTCCTGAACTGGAACAGGGAGCGGATAATACGCTATGTTCTGATGTAACTGCTGGGCTGGAGAATAACTGCACGTGAAGGGATTTGAAATCCTCTTTTATTCAATTACTATTAAATACAAACCTCCCAATTCGGGAGAGATACAGAACGTAACAGACCACACTTTGGTCGAACTTAACAATCAAATAAATTTAAATAAATTAAAATTAGAACTTAAATTAAACGTTGCTTCGCAGAGCAATTCTCGGAAGTTGGCCTCTATCTAAAAGGGGTGCGTAGCAAGGTATACTAAATACTACCGCACTTTAATTTATTTTACAATGCAATCACGTAGTAAGCACTATGGCTTATAAATTTAAACTGCTAGCTGGTCAGGCGAACGTTGAGCAGCGTGACCGTGATCTGAGGCAAAGCTCTCACACACCGAGAGGTTTCTACCTCTGGCTTAAATAGTGCTTGGCTGAACTTCAAAAATTAGCATAAGCTAAAAACGCGCGCTTCTTCTGACAGGAAGTTGAAGCAGAGAGGAGATAGAAAAGATTTAAATTAAAATAAACTTGGTTAGTTTAACTAAAACCTTACATACTTCCCGCCAGAATTGCGATAGTTAAACTACTTTGGTCCAAACGGACCATGTTGAAAACTAGCAATTCTAAATAGTCGAAAATTTCACTGTTCTAAACTTAGGCCAACTCTTACAAGGCAATATATGTTTGTGTAAAATACAGACGAAATTTTCTGGAACAACAATCTTCAACATTTTTTTTTTCAAGTCTTATTCTTCAAACAGTCTTACTCCTTCCAGCAAAATCTGGAAGGAAAACAACTTTAGTATGACATAATAACAGAATAATTCTAAGTGGTACAAATCCTTTTTTTTTTTTTCTGTGTAATTTTGCACACACACATTATCATTCAAGCACAATTAAATTCTTCCCCCGTATGCTCTCTCACCGGTGTTGGATGTAAAGCAAACCGCCATTGCGGGTTTTTATGTGTTCGGGGGTGTTCAACTCTTCCACCTACAATCGACTAACATTAGTTAGAACTTGACATACGAGACCTGAAAAAAACGCCCTATAACCAGCTAATCCTAAGGTTCTCACTAGCTTTATGTCTAACACTTTAAGTGTATTTGGTGGAGAGCCTAATTAACACTTGCATTCTAAAATAGTGAATCTTTAACTTTTCATGCATACAAATTCGCAGTTTGCACACAACATTCACATTAATATTGCACTTAACGTGCATTGCTAGCATAATATTATTTGTTACATTTCATAACACATTAACAATTTCACAGCAATCCTGAAATGCAAATAGAAGTTAAATTTCTAAGCTTACAGAAATATAGGTTAAATTTCTAAGCTTACAGCAAGTGCTTCCTATTCCTTTCTCAAGGTACTTTCTTGAAATATCAAATTACATTGAATTAATAGTCTACAGACTAAATCGTGTTTTTCAATTTTCCGAATTTTCATTCTAGACATTTTACAAGTCTTTAGACAAAGCGTCGTACAAAATCATTTAGTTAACATATTCTTTTCAGCAATTCATTGCTTTTACAGAATTAATCTATTTACAAAATTAAGTAATTTTAAATCTTTAAGAATTACAATTTCTTTTAACAAAACATTTTACTTTCCATATGAGAACTTATCGCTCACTTGGCGTAAAAGTCAACCTCGCTTGAGGTAAAATCAGTCCTGCAACTTGCAGTATACTCAAAAATTAACTAAACTTTTGAATACGAAATTGTACTTATCTTATTATGATCGTCCATCCTTTTCTTGGCCCAATCTTTAAAACTTGAGTAAGTTGTGGCCTGGTTCAGTTTCCTCGTTTTTCGTTGTTCTTTCGGAGCCTGCTCGTCTCTTTTTCTTTTGAAATTCCGTCGTTGTATCCTCGGCAATTTCCTTTGTAGAGGAGGTTGCTCCGCTGGACGTTTGGTGGACTGGGCCCTTCTCTCCTGGGCCCTTGCTCGTTGCTTGTCCTGGTTCCTGCTGTATTCGGGAAGTTGATTCTCAGGCTGCAATCGACGTTTCTTGCTTCTCAGGCACCTGTCCGATGATTCCACAGTTCTTTTGGATACATTGGGCTTCCCTTGCCCATTCTGCTTTCTTCTCTTGGTGCGCTCGTAATTCCGTTCGTAGATTTGTTCACCTGCATCGTGAGACTTTCTTTTGAAACCACCTTTTTGGTTCTTATTTCTTTGTTGGGGGGGAGCTTTCTTCTTCTGACATTTCGATGCCGTTGTAGCTGGTTCCTGCTGTTTTTGCTGACGTATATCTTCCTGGCTAGTCGATTGCCTCGGATCCTGAAACGAATCTTTAAATACAGCCATTTTGCTGCGATTATAGAACGGTTTTATTTGGTCCACATTCGCTTTGAGCGTTTGACCATCATTTCTTTTTAATATAACCACTGCCCCCGTAATTTGTTCAATTGTGAACGGGCCTTCAAAACGCGGAAAAAATTTCCCCACCTTTTCCTCTGGGGCATTTGACAAGTTGTGTTTAATCTTCAACACTTCATCTCCCACATTGTACTTGACCTCTCTTCTTTTTAGGTCATAGTACAATTTCTGTTTTCTTTGGGCCATTTCTATATTTTCCGTCGCTTCCCGTATTAACTTTTGTATATCACTCATTTTAAATTCTTCTGCCCTTTCCTGTACAAAGAACAGTTTATCTAGGGGGGTCAAGATCTTTCTTCCTAAGAAGAGTTCAGCGGGTGTTTTTTGTGTAGTATCGTGTTTGGCGGTCCTAAGGGCAAATGCAAATTCATTTATATGGCTATCCCAGGTAGAGTGATAGTTTTTCACATAACTACGAATTATTTTCACTACATTTCTATTCACCCGTTCCGCTATGTTTGACTGCGGACGATACGGGACCATCTTTAGATGACGTATGCCCAGTTTTGCACACATTTCCTCAAACATTTTACTAACAAACTGAGGACCATTGTCTGAAATAACTTTTAGGGGCGCCCCGTATTTTAAAATATACTTATTTAGAATTGAATCTACTACAATTTTTGCAGACGCGCGTTTTAACGGAATTAACTCTAACCATTTGCTAAAATGATCCACTATAACTAAAAGATATCGGCTTTTATTAACTTTACTTCGAGGGTAAGGTCCAAGTAAATCGATGCCTATTATTTGATTTGGGAATTCTGATTTAATACTATTTAGGAACCCGGCCGGGCGGAAATTAACATAATTATTTAATTGACATGTTGGGCACGACTGGACATACGCCCTAGTAAACTTTTGCAGTTCTGGAAAGAAAACTGCCTCGCGAACTCTCTGAACAGTTTTTCTTATACCTAAATGAGCCGAAATGGCACAATCATGCAACTCTTCTAATACATTCAACCTCATGCTAGCTGGGATAACCGGTCTATATTCATGATTCTCATTAGTAGCTTTCGTATAGAATAACAGTCCGTCAATTAATTCGTAATTTTCGGCCCTATTTCTTATCGGCACAATATCCGGATGATTGAAATTCTCAGGGTCGGCCAAATAATTGTATATATTTTTGAACTCCGGATCTTTTTTGAGTTCGGCTATTACTGTTTCACGAGAATCTAATACTTTGGATGTTAACATGGCTATCTTAATTACACTTCCATTTTCATCTAAGTTAATTCTGCTTAAAGCATCTGCCACAACATTTTCTTTTCCCGGCGTATGTTTAATTATTAGGTTATATTCCTGTAATTTGAGAGCCCACCTTATTAATCTGGGTGATAAATTTTTTCCAGAATAGAGTCTAGTGACCGCCGCGTGGTCGGTATATACAGTTACTGGAGAACTTCCAAAGAACACACGAAATTTCTGTACTGATGCTAACACTGCGAGAGTTTCTCTCTCTGTTGCGGAATAGTTTCTTTGGGTTTCATTTAATGTTCGGCTGAAAAAAGCCACGGGCTGACCATTTTGGGAAAGCACTGCACCAATCGCGAAATCTGAAGCGTCCGCTGAAATCTCTAATCCCTTATCCCCTTCTGGAAATTTTAAGACGGGAGCTTGAGTCAATGCGTCTTTCAATTTTTGAAACGCCAAGTTGGCTTCTGCTGACCACGAAAACCTAGCTTTTTTTCTTTTCAACTTTAGCAGTGGCTCAGCTATTTTTGCAAAGTCTTTAATGAAAGCCCGGTAATATGAACACATCCCGAGAAACGACGATAATTTCTTCGCTGTTTTAGGAACAGGATAATTTCTAATGGCTACTATTTTTGACTGATCCGTTTCGATTCCCTTTTGGGAAATTTTAAATCCTAAATAACGTAACTCTTTTGCGGCAAATTTACATTTAGACGCATTTATCTTTAAACCAGCTTCGTTTAACAATGAAAATACTTTTCTTAAATCTTGTAAGTGTTGTTCTAGAGTACTACTCGTAATTATAATATCGTCTAAATATATGAAAGTGCTTTTACCAAGGACTGGTCTTAAGACGATGTCCATACATCTTTGGAACGTTGCCGGCGCGCCGGATAATCCGAACGGCATTCTAAGAAATGCGTACGTACCAGATTTCGTTATGAACGCGGTTTTGTGTACGTCCTCGGGTTTTACCCCAATCTGAAAATAGCCACTCGTGAGATCTAATGTAGTCATGTATTTTGTAGACGAAATATTTCGAATAATTTCTTCAATTATCGGCAACGGATATACAGGATATTTTGTAACTGAATTTAACTTGCGATAATCTATAGCAAAACGCCACCGCTTCGGGTGCGTAATCGGGTAATCATTATTTTTCTTACACAGGACAACGGGGCTAGCATAACTGCTAGAAATTGGCGTGATGATTTTATTCTTTAACATCTCTTTAATATGATGTTCAATTATTTCCTCTTTTGTCCTATCATATCTATATGGCTTTTGCCTAACTGGCTGAGCGTCCCCCGTGTCAATGTCGTGGTTCACCACCTGCGTAAAGCCTGGTACATCACTAAATAAATTCGCAAAGTGACTTACCAGACCTTGGATTTTCTCTTTTTCCTCTGCTTGTAAATGTTCCAAGTCCAGCTGCGGGGGCTTATCATTCTTCGCTTCAATTGGCTTCATATTTAATGTTAGTTCTCCCCCCTTGAAATCAATTTTTGCTTCTGCCAAACTAAAAAAGTCCACACCTAGAATAATACAAGTCTGCAGGTTACGCACAATATAAAACAGGATTCTTACCTGTTCGTTGTTGATACGCACGAACAATGGTACTTTTCCTAAACAGCTACATTTTTCTCCTTGGGCCGCTATGACATCCGTGTCTCTTGCACTAAAAATTCTGTAACGTCGAAAGTGCTTCTTAAAGAATCTTTCCGATACGAAGCTGCTTTGGGCTCCTGTATCCAAGAGGGCTGTCGCCGGTATGTTGTTGATTAGAACTTCAATCTTCGGCAAACTCAAATTCTTAACGACCACGGTGTTTAAATTGATTTTGGAAGGGTTTTGCGCTGCTTCGGACTTCTTCACCTTCCTCGAAGAAATCCCTCTTAGTTTAAATTCTTTTTCTTCTGGTTGCCCTCGGAATCTTTGCTTGTTCTTCTATTAAATTCCCTTCGTTCGCCGCTCGCTTTAGGAGACACATCTTTCTTCGGCCATTGCTTCGCCTTATTCCCGTAACTTTGATTTTGCTTTTGCTGCGGTCTTGGCGAACTCCACTGACTTCTTCGCTCAAATTGGCGTCGTCGTTCGTTGTCGGCTGTTCTTCGGCTTTCAAATTGTACCGCGAGCTCAAATAATCTGTCTAATGTTGTTGGATTTCTTAGTTCGATGAAATCTTGAACTTGGGGCAGTAGCCTAGGAAGTATAACTTGAATAATTTCAGGATCCGGGCGACTTCCATACAAAAGCTTGAAAACTTGAATTTTCCTCAAAATAAAATTAGACAAATCTTCTATTCTTTCTTGGTATCGGCTAAACAGTTCAGCTTCCAATCTGGCTCGATCTCGCACCACGGGAAATGCTTTCACTAGAGAATTCTTGAAATTTTCATACGTGTATGTGGGGCTTCCTGGTTCCCCCAAGAGATTCTTTCCGATGCACTTGAACCAACTTAGCGCTTGGCCCTTCAAAGCGCTGGTAGCAAGAGCGACTTTCTGAAATTCGTGGACTGGATATAGCATGAAGTGGGAGTCTAGCTTTTCCAGGAAATTGATTACGGCTGTCTTGCCGTCAAAACTTGCCGCTGGCTTCATGGCTGCTCGCATGGTTTGTACGATGTAGCCGAATCCTTCTATGCCAGGAGGTGCTATCTCAGGATTCTGGACAGGTACAGCAGGTGTCTCAGGTTCGTCTTCTTGTTGCTGAGGCCATCCTCTTCTTTCTGTGCGGGCGCCACTATCAGGACTTAGCATTCTGTGTGTATTCTTTGAGAACATGGTAAATTCTGTAAAGGGTTCTTATCCTTACGTTCTAAGTCCTGAACTGGAACAGGGAGCGGAAGGTACGCTATGTTCTGATGTAACTGCTGGGCTGGAGAATAACTGCACGTGAAGGGATTTGAAATCCTCTTTTATTCAATCACTATTAAATACAAACCTCCCAATTCGGGAGAGATACAGAACGTAACAGACCACACTTTGGTCGAACTTAACAATCAAATAAATTTAAATAAATTAAAATAGAACTTAAATTAAACTTTGCTTCGCAGAGCAATTCGCGGAAGTTGGCCTCTATCTAAAAGGGTGCGTAGCAAGGTATACTAAATACTACCGCACTTTAATTTATTTTACAATGCAATCACGTAGTAAGCACTATGGCTTATAAATTTAAACTGCTAGCTGGTCAGGCGAACGTTGAGCAGCGTGACCGTGATCTGAGGCAAAGCTCTCACACATCGAGAGGTTTCTACCTCTGTCTTAAATAGTGCTTGGCTGAACTTCAAAAATTAGCATAAGCTAAAAACGTGCGCTTCTTCTGACAGGAAGTTGAAGCAGAGAGGAGATAGAAAAGATTTAAATTAAAATAAACTTGGTTAGTTTAAGTAAAACCTTACAAAACATGAGACCACCTCCTTCTGAAACTCTATCTTTTCGGACTATATTGTATCCTCTAATGTTAAAAAATCGCTTCTTGTTAAGTTTTGTTTCTTGTAGTGCTATAATTTCCACTTTGAGTCAATCTGCCATTTCCAACAGTTGGTCAAGCTTAATGCTAGTAGCTTCAGTGCTAAGACCATTGATATTGCATTGTAGAATGCGAAGTATTTTGGTCAAGTTATTTCTAGGAGGAGACTGTAGCTTGCTTGGCGAACAGGATCCTCTGCCAAAATCCTGAGCGCGTTCGGAATTATCCTGCGAGATGGACGATGCAGGATTCCAATTAACAATATGCGGCTGGTCCATGGCGAAGTGTAATATGCAGCTTCACTTGAGGCGAGGTACAACGAGGGCAGAAGACTGATTAGACTTCTATGCCTGTGGGTCCGAGAAAAGTATTTAGGCATTCCCCGATCCGCCACCTGGAGACGTGCCCTCTTAGGGGTTACAGGCTCCCCCAAGGGACTAACAGATCTTCCACAACAAGTATTAGATACTTATCATACCAATATGATGAGACACTGGAATGTCTCTGTCGACAGACCAAGCTCCTGTGACCCTCAGAAAAACAGGCGGACCTTGAAAAATTCAAGTATCCAACGTGGACTCTTCTTCGAGACGTCGTCAGAGCCCGAGGGAAAAGTATGTAACCCAAACGCTAGAAAACAACCTCCGTTCAATGCTGCGCCGCCCTAGCGGACGATTTTAACAAACTTACGCCTCAGCTGTTAATTCGAGTTTTGGCGGATTATACATGGACACAACATTTTCCTTTGCTTCCGAGTAAAATTTTCTTTATGTTACTTTTTGCTAGTTTTATTGTGTAATTCTTTTATGTAGTGTTTGTGCTTTAATTAAATTCTTTTGTTAAATGTACAAAGTTTGTTTCAATTTAGAGTTTTCCAGCTCTACGTAACAATATTCAAGCTAGCCGGTAAAATAATGCTATATTTATAGTTTCTAGTTAATCACTTTGTTGCATGAAGTGTTACGTAGGTTACTACTATGATAAAAAATCTGATGTATACACCACATGACTTCCTTGTACGGAATATTAAATTATACGTATTTTTTGCTGCCTTTCATTTAAACTTATTTCCTCGAATTTCATTAGAGATATATTTCTCATTCAGTTAATTCAGTTCTGATTTCGCGACAAGGCAAAAATACATGAAACTTCAAAATATCTTCATTAAAAATTAAAATATGATATATATAAATATAAAGAACAATTTTTACAGTTAAATTTACAAATTGCAATTTTACAGTTTCTACGCAAAAACAAGCAATTTGCTCAGCTCTCTAGAAGGCAGATTTTTCGGTGCACAGAAGTGAAAGTTTACTTTTGGTCTCATTCAGTAAAAAGATACTGAAGGCGTAGAAACTGACTTAATTTGTTGTGGACGTTATTCTGAGTCAATATACGGGATAATTTAATAACTTAAATAATATTTTCAAAATGAATTAAGCATGACTTAATTCGCAATAACAAAAGAAGACGTTATCTTTGTTGTTGAAAAGCTTAGTTTCTCTAAATTGACAACAAATCCACTATTCTGTCAAGTTTCAAACGTAAACCATTATATCTGCTATGGTAAACAAAAATTAGGCTTAGCCGCACTTAAACAACTTTTAAATTATTGATAATTCTACAATTATTGCATGCAGTTTAACTAAAGGCATAAAAACCTTAACTGGAAGATAAGAACAACACAATTCAATCATTTTTAAACAAAAAATGCGCAATTTGCCAACATATAAGAATAAAAAAGAGCTGAGCTCATCGAGCCGAGTATATATATATATTTATATACTTTTGATGCTATCGATTGCAACCAAACAGGAAGGTGCACAACTACATATCATAGCAGACCTATATACAAAATTTCAACGTTCTGAGACTACTCGTTTCTGAGTTATGCGAGATACATACATACATACGTACGTACAGGTGTCATGAAAAAAAATCTGTTCTGAATCCATTTTAAATCAATTTTATAATCCATTTAGGGAAAAACAGTAATATATTCTGTCTTTACGTACAGATGTCACGCAAAACATTGTTAAATTGCATATTTTCATTGAAATATTATACCCGAAATTTTTCGTGAATACAATACTTACTGTGAAAAATTATATCTTGCAAATAGTCGCAAACGCAAGTTATTATTTTGTTATATTTTTTTTTAGTCCAAAGGGGTAGTTCGCCCAGATAGACTATTAATTTCGTTTTGGCATTTTGCGTTGATTCACTACAAGCGTTATTTCACTTTTCAAATTGTTGCCACCCAATATTATTGCCCTGTATCATATTTAAAGAAATTAAATAATCAAGAATCTGCATAAATGTATATATGTTTCTCGCATTGTGATAAAAAACGGTACATAGAACCATCAAATTTTGAATAACGTAATCCTCCTGCGAATATAGGCATCTGGAAGCTCAAATTAGAAATTTGGATTTTGCTTTCTTATCGATTTCATATTTTGTAAAACTTTGACAAATTTTTGATTAACAAACTCAAGGATTTCAACGTGAGCAACGGCAACATTGTACAGAAAAAACATATCTCCAGCGCAGCAGGCTGTGTATCGGAAATTCTAAAGTTATGCTCATTTTAAAATTATTTTGCGATATTGTTCTTGAACTGAATTTTATGGTTTATGTGCGAAGAACATGATATTTAATAAATAAAGGTAACTCACAAAATATTAAAAAAAAGTCCCTTTGGACGTAATTTAAAATCTGAAAGCTTTCAGATTTTTTTTTACATTTTATTTTTCTCTTTGAAGGATGCGTGCTGAATTTTATTTTCACTGTATTTTGTAACTGTATGATTTTGTAGTTAGGTTCTGGCAACAGCAAGATATTGCTGTTCTATTCTTTTAATTTTTAAGAATTGCTTATTTTATGTTTTTGAGATATAAGGAAAAAGGCATCTTTTTTGTAATATTTAAATATGTACATATTGAGTTTCGATGCGCTTACACTGCTATAAACATGTTTTATCAAACAACATGGAGTTTTTATTGAATCATTATTGACCTTGGACTATTTTTGAGAAACAGTTATTTAACACTTTACTTCGCACAAGGAAGTAAAAATTAGGCTTAGCCGCACTAGACAACTTTTAAATTATTGATAATTCTGCAACTATTGCATGCAGATTAACTAAAGGTAAAAATACAATATAAATAAAGGCATAAAAACTTTAACCGAGAGATAAGAACAATATAGTTCAATCATTTTTAAAGCAAAAAAGGCACAATTTACCAACTTATAAGAATAAATAGAACTGAGATCACTGAGACCATTAGCAGAGTGGGTATGCATATATATACATATATATGTATGTATGTATTTGGTGTGGCCGATTGCTACTAAAATAAGAGATGCACAACCGCATGTTACAGCAGTCCTATATACAAAATTTCAGCGTTCTAAGATTAGTCGTTTTTGAGTTATGCGAGATACATACCTATATACGTACGTACAGACGTCACGAAAAAAATCTGTTTTGAATCCCATTTTAAATCCTTTTTGCAACCCGTTTTGGGAAAAAGAGTCCTTTGTTCTGCTATTTAGCAATGGTTTTTCTCACAGATCTCAACATAGTAAGTTTATTACATCATTTGTCAGGCAGGAATCTGTTGCTTTTCGTTTAAGATATCTGCTTCACCTGCAGATATACAGAAGTAGAAAACCATCTTGTAAAGAAATTTGTGTATTGCTGCAAAAGCGCATCATTATATACTTAATAAGATAATACACAGAGATCTGAATGTTTTTACTATCTGTGATTACCTACACCAACGCAGTATCAAAGCAAATGGGGCACATAACTTGATCCTCCAAAGGGCCTCCGGACTCCTTGAAAGTTAATTACTAACCACTCAAAAACTTGTTGGGATCAGAGTAACTAGTTTGCTTTGGAGTTTATATCTGCGATCACTTTTTTCTTGCTTAAATAATTTAATAAACATTGTGTATTTTTAATTTTTAAGAGGGATCTTAAGATATGATATATTAATAAAAAGTCAATATTTTAATATTTACTTGTAGAGATTTATATTTATTTTAAATAACCAATTTATTAGTCCAAAGGGGCTTTGTCCCTGAGGGACTATTGTTTTCGTTTTGCGATTTTGCGTCGAATCACTCTGTCTAGTCTAGTCTGGACAACTATTGCTGGAATATTGCCAATTATGGGTAACTTATCCAGCTCACTGAGGAATTGATTAGAGCCCCTGACGTGAAATTTCCTTAAATTAAATAAAACCAAATATATGGTATGAAGCAGATGCCGTTTGCGCCGCAAGGTTGCAATAAACCAAAGTCCTGCAATGTAGAGAGAAGTCCTAACTAAAATCCTGACTGCGGCAGAGCCGCGTTAGTACATGTTTGCGTCCTAACCTGCGCACATGAAAGTACCACAATTTATTAAACTTTAGTTATACAATACAATACAAATACTGAATTAATACATGAAATATAACATACAAAATGATAATAAAAATTGAAATTCTTGATTAAATATGATAAGTAGGATAAATAACGAAAGCCTATTTTCATATGTACAAGTTGAAGCAATGCTCTAACAACTACTAAGTTGGGAAATTCAGATCCCTTAGTAAGTGAGTCGCATATGGCCTGATGTTGTAATCCTCATCTAAGGCTATGTAGTCTAGAACATGGAAATGTTGAAGATGTTTACATAATAAGGCAGATTTAAAGAAGTTGGCATTCATTCTATGTAAATAATGATTTACATATTCAAACCTCAGGTCTCTGTGTAAGGTCTCATTAGATACGTAGAAATGGGCATTTGTGATAAGAATCACTCTGAATATCAGTTTCACTTTTTAAATTGTTGCCACTAAATATTAACGTTCTGCTATTATATTTGAAGAAATTAAATAATGAAAAATCTGCATAAATGTAGGAATGTTTCTCGCATTATGATGACAAAACAAAGGTACCTAGAGCCCTCCAATTATGAATGACGTAATCCTATTGCGAATATGGGCATCTGGAAGCCCAAATTCGAAATTTTGAATTTGTTTTATTATCGATTTCCTATTTTGTAAAACTTTAACGAATTTTTGATTAACAAACTCAAGGATTTGAAAGTAAGCAATGGCAACGTTGTACAGAAAAAACATTTTTATTCCCAACTCGTGAGATTGTGTATCGGAAATTCTAAAGATATGCTCAATTTAAAATTATTTTGAGATATTGCTCTTGAACTGAATTTTATGGTGTAAGTGCGAAGAACATTTGATTGGGCGGTATCATGTGGGAAGAATACATGATATTTAATAAGTAAAGGTAACACACAAATTGTTTAAAAAAACGCCCCTTTGGACGTAATTTAAAATCTGAAACCTTTCAGATTTTTTTAAAAAATTTTATTTTAATTTTACGTTCTTTCCTATAAGACTACATTCCCCTAATTGTCAATGCAAGAATATTTAAATATGGTAGCGCGCATGAAGTAAAGCAAATTCTATCTTGAGGAGAAAAGGTTTAATTACCGAGTTCTAGAAGGAAAGTTAGAGGGTGTGGGCGAACGCTGTACTTTTGTAGCATGAGCTTCTGCTTTGCATTTATTGCTGGTTAACGTGGAGTAACAGCTATTACTTTGCTGCCACTAGATATTCGACGCTGTTTTAGGAAACAGGATATTCTGAGCCCTGTAGCGTAATTCTTCTACTTGTTAATATCTTCGAATTTTTAGTTTAGTTCTTGTTATTTGAGTTACCGCCCGAGTGAACGGAGTGTGTTAGCGTCAATCGACGCTTTGTGAATTTTAAAACAGTTAATGAAGGGTTCTTTTTATCCTTCTCCTATGTGGTTTCTACACGTATTTCAGCTGTTACACTTGAAGATAGACAGGAAGGACGATATTTTTCTGTTTGAGTGTTCAACATACAAAATTTATTTATTTATTATTAAATTATTTTATTTGAATTAATGATTATATAATTACTGAAAAATAAAGTATAGAAAATAACTGCAATTGTTTTCATTGAAAATGATATATTATTTAATTATTATAATTAATAAATGAGATGACTTCAGAATTAATTTTTAAGATGAAAAGGACATAAAATATCGTTGAGTAACCCATCAGAAGAAATGATTTCTTCCACATTTGAGGAATTTTCATTTTGAATTTTTTATTCAGACATTTTATTCTTATTTTTGATTATTCATTAATAAGAAATTTAATTCATTTATTTGATTATATCTAAATCAAGGCTTGTAATAAAATCTGAAAGCATGAAGACAAAAGGTACAAAAAGGTGAAATATACTTTTTTTGTTTAGATAACTTTGAATAAAAAATGTTGAATTATGAGATTTTCTCATGAAACATTTTATATGAAAGGTAGTATATTACATGATTCTTTAATATTTAATTACAAAATATTTTTGCTTCTTCAGCAAGAGGGACTCCGTGCTCGCATCTCTCGAAATGCACTGATTTTTTTTTCAGTATTCGTCTAATACTACATTTTGCTATATATGAATATGGAATCGACATGCTTTTCTTCTATATGTAACTGAAACACATTTTTTTGGTAGAATGATTTAAGTACATTTATATATTTAATTTCAAAGATATGACTAATAATCTGTGAAAATAAGCGCGCGTAACAGAAATTGCAAATTTTTGTTTAACTTTTCAGGCACTTGCATTTAAGCATCTTATCTTATCATTTGCAGCTATCTATTGTTACAATAACCTTGAGCGCTGTTTCTATGAAAAGTTTAAAGTTCATATTTTTATTGCGAGCATTCTTCTCAATTACGTAAGAAAAATCAAAAAGGCGCAGCTGTTTAATTGAAACATTTCCTCCCTGAATGTCAAAGGATTAATCAGTTGAAAATAGAAAATATGTTTTTCTCGTTTCACAGGTGTAAATTTTGAGAGTGGTTTGTGTGTGCTATGATACAGGGACGTAGCTTTTTAGCTAAAAGGGGACAACTAATTTTGTTAACTGCTGGTACCGCGAACTATGAAAAAGGAACAACCAGGTCCGACCCCACCTTAACACCTCCATATTAGGCAGAAGGTAGGTCTATCAGGCAAATTTCGCCTTCAATGAGAGCGTAAGAAAATTCACTAAGCTGCCGCCCGTCCACAGGCGACAGAATCCAATTAATCTCTCTAAACTCATAGCTGAACCGGTCGACCGGAGTCACCATTGACTGATCATCAAAGAGCTTTAGTAGTACTACGCGGGCAGCTTCTCACAGAAGGACTGACACAGAATACAGTGGTATGCAAAGAACTGGCTGTTGCACCGCTGCTGCTACCGTGGAATTACACGGAATTCGTAACAAACAGCAAGCCGTTCCCGCTACCGATACCACCAGATTGAGGATTTACAGCCAATACTCCCTTGTCCAGTCGTATAGAACGATCTTCCCTTGCGTTTCTGGAACCGACAGGCTCCAAATTATTTTCCCCTAGAATGCTACTGCCATAATATGATATTAAGTCAGTGTGTGCACCCCAGGGGGCAGAAAGAAGGTAAGGGGGATATTTGTTCCCGAGCGCAGCATCCCGTGAGCTCCAATTTGATGTTACGAATTTTTAGAATGAAATGTTTTCCACTCTTTGCAAAGAGGAGAGGCGTGAGATCTTCAGTTTTCCCCGGGCGTTAAAACCCTAGCTACAGCTCTGATATGCCATCTTATTGAAGAATGTACGCAGCTAGATTTGGATATAGTAATCAGTGAAGGTTGATTGATTATCAAAGCAATGGTCTCGAGTTCCAATCAAAGATAAGGCACAGGCATTGTGAGTGAATTGCCTTTATGAAATAGGAACACTTAGGTTAGCTGATTACCAAACCATTGATCTCGAATTCGAATCCCAAACAAGGCACAGACTTGGTGACTATATTGTCTTTATGGAATAGAACTACTTAAATTCTATCTGTTCGAATTGTGGCGCAGTTGGTAGCAGAAGATGACTCCACTCAGTGGTCATACAATTTGTTGCATTGATGCTCATATATATGGGCGTAGCCAGGGGGTGCAGGGAGGTGCACTTGCACCCCCTAAACGAATACAACTCTTCTTTTTTTAATTTCAACTAACAAGTTAGCGAAAAGTTTTCTCTGTTTCTTATATTATTCTTTAAGGTCTCCTCCCCATTTAGTTGAGCGCTCATTTACCCTGCGCAGAGTGAAGACTTGGTTGCGCTAAACAATGACAGAGAATCGCTTAATTGGGCTGTGTATGTTAAGTGTGCATCGAAAGCTTGTTCAAGAAACAAGAATAGAAATAGAAAAAGAAATTTTATAACGAGTTAATCGAGATAACAGAAAAATTGTTGTAATATGAATTAAAGACCAAGTAAAAAATGCTCAGAACTCTCTTTATTCTTATCTCCCGTATTTCAACGATCTGTTTAAATTCATGTATTCTAGTTTCGTTATTTATTTGCTTGTTTATTCGACTATAGCAAAGCATGTGAGTGCTATCTTGAAGGAAAGTTGTCTTAGAGGTGAATTTTCTGAGGTAAACTGGCTCGTATTCAATTTATAATACATGAGAAAAAAAAAACACTCATGCAGCCAACCAATTAATTCGCTTTCAAATCGAATTACTGGTGCTCAGCAATTTTATCTACTCTACCACTGACGGATTCTTATCATATCATAGTTTCGTCTTCTAGGTCTAAGATCGTTTGCATCTCAATATCTCCGATCCTGGCTACGTCCATTTTCACATATGCGATAATACTGACTCTTGCTCTACCATAGGTGGACATGTATAGATAAGATGGCGTTTGCACATCAATCAATAAATGGGATATATTGTGTAGGTTCTTTGCACTGCCTATTCAGAAGAAACGAGTAATAAAATTGGAACCACTTTAAGGATAAGACGGGTCAGATGACGAAAAAATGCTGCGTGAAGATTTTAGTCAGATTACAAGTATGTTACATAAACCTTATAGCTGTCTGTAAATTATACACTTATTCATATACTTGCATTTAAGGTGTTTTGGAAGAGAAATACGTGTACTGATGAAACTTTGAGACCATTTCCATTGACATTTCTGAGACTATAATAAGCGGTGCCTATGCAGATGCTAGTTCTGATGCTCTTACTCAGGAAACTGAAATGAATATAATTCCTAATACTAAAAGTAATGTAAATATATAGGTACTATCACACATTACACATTATTGTTTGCAACATGGTGCTGATATATTTCTAGGAAGATGCAAAGAGTATAGTTCTTAAAAACTTCAATTATTTTCATATCTGTAGCTATATCTATCTATCTATCTGTCTGTCTATCTATCTATCTATCTCTCTCTCTATATATATATAGCTATTAAATATTATAAATTATCTATCTATATATATATATATCTATATATATTTACATATATTACTAAAGATATAAAGTGAGAAATTTAGAACCAATTTTACCCAAAGCCTAAAAATTTAAATTCATAAATAATATATTTCAAAAAGACCTGTAAATGTACAAAATAATTTGGTGAATGTTAAATCTAAAATACTTCAAACAATTAAAATTAGAATTCAAAAAAATAATGAACAAAAGGGAATATGAAAAAAGAGGAATTCAATCAACTTCAGGGCCACTTCATCAGGAGGAGGAAACGTTGAAATCAACTAAAATCTCTCTTTCATAAAAAAATCTTTGCTTTTCTGTATTCAGAATTGGCTCATGAACTATTCCAATGTATTTTACTTAGAATAGTTCACTTGAAAATTCCGGTCCCTCCCCAAAGCAAAGAAAAAACAAAGTAAATTCATATGAAAATTTTACCTTGAAACAAAGAGAGCTTTACGCAAAGAATTGAAAACATAAGTGAAAATATAAAATACTTGAGTGAAAAGACTTAATCCAAACAGAATTGGAATATAAAATCACAAGAAATAATTAAAAACTTCGAGTACTTTCAATTAGAACGCAACCGAAACTTTGAAAAAGTTCGTTACCAGCAGTGATGTTTAGGTTTGTCAGTTTGGCATTTCATTTTCAAAATTAAAATTCAGAGGCGAGAAAGTAATACCTCAGAAGACGAAAAAATGCATCAAAAGACAGAATTTTGAAAATAAAAGGAAACATATTTAAAACTTAAATAAAAATTCTAATTTACAATTTAAATTTTGAAAAAGTATAATAATACTTTACTAAATAAAAATAAAATTCAAGAAAATTGAGCTATTATAAACCAAACAGGGAATAAAGAATGTAATTTAGTGTAAAACTTTAATTATAATTTAAAATTAAACTGTTTAAAAGCAATAGACTCGAAAAGTGGGCAAAATGTTTTTTGAAAAAAATGTTTTGTAGAAATGAGCAGAAAAATCCTATTTAAGAAAATAAATAAATTAAATTAATTAAATTATTTTAGATTTTTAAATGTTTTATTTAAAAACTCGCAGCAATACGCTGAGGAAAGCTTGAAAAAGTAGTAAAGGAACTTTCGTTAGAAAAGTAAAATGTCTTCACGTCATGGGCATATCATGACAACTTGAATAAAGAGGCCGTTGTTTTAATAAAAGGACAGTAAGTAAATATTAAGGGAAAAAACATATAAAAATAAATTAATAGTTTGCGCAAAACTCAAAAACTTCTAATAATTTATTGAAATGAGTTATCAACAAATTTCATCCACAGCAAGATCAGCTTTGGGCAGTTTGACTTTATTCTTCCAGTCGAAAGGATCGTTAAATTATCTCCTCTTTTATAGGAGTTTTCTTTCCAATCCAATAGTTTTAGCATCGAAATCTTTGAAAGTCAGGTTAGAGAATAAATTTACGGTCCTAAAATTAAAATAGTCTTTGAAAATAGTTTATAAAGAGAATGTAAACTACTTTCAGGAAAAAAAAAAAAAACTAGATTTTTATGAAGCGTGCCTTGACTACGTGGAAAAATGAAGAACCTCTTGAGTGTTTTCAACGGAGAGTTCGTTGAAGTTATTCTTTTTCTGGAGCAGGCAAAGGTGTGATTAAATATACAAGCACACCTTTGCCTATGTACATAGCAAAGGGTGAGATGAAAGATGACACCAAAGATTTTGATAGGTTTTCCAGTGTTAAAATGTATGTCACAACGGGTGTTAATCAAAATTTAATTCTTAATGAGCAGAGGTGTAAATTTTTTAAAGCAGCAGTAGCATTAAAACATTTAGTGAACTTCTAAAAATTTGTCAGTTTTTATCCTGTACTAAGTAATAATGCAGCAAATGAGAAAATGTTTTCTCTAATAAACACTCAGTGGCCAAAAACAATAAATCTCACACTAATACCTTCAGTTAAAGATTGCGGAGTCTTGTTCTTTTTGGGAGCATAAAATGTAGAACCTACTGAAGAGGAGATAGCGGATTCTCGCTATGTCATGAAAAACAGATGACTTCCGACGAAGGTTATAACAACCTTTTTTATTTTAACTAAATTGGATAGAATATGTACACACTCGGTGCTCACAAACTAACCCCCGCCTGTAGATAAGTAACTTAAACGCAAAGCAGTATGCGCACTGAAAAAAAAAAAAAAAAAAAAAAAAGGGCATTTCTGTATCTTCCGTTCTACTGGGCCGATTGATAAAATTCAAATTACGTTTTTTATGTCTCGAAAGCGAGATTTAGGATATGTATTAGATTTATGTATAGCGTTGTTTTAACATAGGTATTTTGACACAAAATCGGACCGGACGTTTTCTAAAATACCATGCCAATTTTTTTCCATATTTCGATTCTACGACTCTAATTATGCCAAACTACCGAATTTTGTAAAAATCGCAGGAGTAGTTTTGAAAAAATAGCTCTCAAAATTTTCGCTCCTCAATGTTAATTGAATTTGATATATATTTATTAACATCTCTTTTTTAGTAAGTTTACATTATTCTTTCTTTCACATTTCAAAATTTAGGTTCATTCCAAATAAAATTCATCCATTTTTTATGATTTATTTTTAAAATTTATATTTTTAAATAAATTTTATAAATTTTTCAAAACAATTTTGGATCAAAATCTATAAAATTTTTAACATCATCTTAAAGTACGTGTATTTCTAAACATACCTGCAAAAAATTGGAGTTTTTTTATTCAAAATTTCCTAAGATATACGTGAATTTATATATTTGCGCGCTTTGAAATTTGGAATATTTCTTAAAAGCGATAATAACACAAATGTGGTTTACGCACTTCCAATAAAATTATTTGAAAGTATGAAAGATGACGTTTCTGGAGTTCGTCTGCAATGAAAAAACAGAAAACTAAAATAGGTTGCTATAAATTAAGAAGTTCGCCAAGAAAAGTATTCTTGGCTGAAACTGAAAGAAATACGCCAAGATAAATTTTTGAATTTCTCCTTAAATTTCGCACCACATTTTACAAAATTTAATATTTAGGCCTAATTTGAGTCGTAGGTTCGAAATATGGAAAAAAAAATGGCATGTCTTTTCAGAAAAAGTCCGATTTTGTGTCAAAATAGCTATGTTAGAATGTTGCTATATATAAATCTAATATATATATCTCAAGTCGCGCTTTCGAGACATGAAAAACGCGGTTTGAATTTCGTCAATCGGCTCAGTGGAACGGGAGATATATAACTGTTTCTCTTTTTCTTTTTTTTTTCGAAGTGTACAATTAGAATGAAGCAAATTTCAACTACACTACTGGCTGCTACTCTATGCCAAATGATATTTATTGGCTGCACATAGCAAAGCCGAGTCTAAAATACCAATATAATCTAAAACATCAAAAAGTGGCTAGCATAAATATTCAGCTATAGAGCTACTTTCAACCATCTGGCATAAATCTCGCTCTCGGCATAAACTCGTTCTCGGCATAACCCGCTCTACGCCACGTAACTACCTCTTCCACTAGGAACTCTTCAAATTCTGATGTTTAATTGCTATTTCCTAATCCATTGAGATTTTGCAAATAAATTTGCATTCTGGTAGGAAACTGAAATCAGAAAGGAAAGAAAAGTTTCTTAAAATAACAATAATTGACTAGTACAAAATAAGATCTTTGTAAGGTTATGGTAAACTATAATTTCAAACGCGTAATACGATAATAAACGATAATACGTAAAGATTTTTATAAATATTTGTTGCAAGAAAACAATACTATTTTTCTGTCAGAAGTGAGGAATGTTGAGAAGTATTAATCTGTTCCAGATTAGTAACCAATACGCCTTCATTGTTAACACAATTATGATATAATGATTATGATATTATATAATGATTATGATATATAATGATAATATATAATGATTATGATAATTATGATATAACCTATTTTAAAAATTCTGAAATAAAAAGAATTCTGCAATTTTATGAAAAGTCAGGAATTATTTGAAAGAATACCATGCATTTGATAATTTAGACACGGAAGCCTTATTATTACCAAAATTAATTTTTTAAAGAATACAATTACCAAATTCAGTTCAGAACTGTAGTGATATTCCATAAACTTTCAAAAGTTCATTATTGAGAAAATATGGAATAAATTAATATACATGCAAAAAATCTATATGCTAAGTACACAGACAGGAAAATATTTTCATTAATATTATACCAATTTTTGCTTATTTTAATGAAAGAATATTTTAAAAATCTTCATCAACGAAAATTTTTCCTTTAATTTCTAGGAATAAAAGGAAATTATTTCTTCTCATATGCAAATTTTGTAGTAGACCTTTAGCTTATATTCTGAAGCTTCAAAATGCTTATGTTATATTTACCTGTTATTTCAGCACTGACATTGGATTTCTCACGGAAATACAAATAATTCAACTATTATATTAACATATAGCATTTTTATATTTGAATATATTTTCTCCATGCCATTAGCTCTGTCTGTTACAAACTAGAAGCACAAGATGAGTCAATTTTTATTACGTTATTGAAATTAATAGTTTTTAAACAACCAAAAATATTCAGGGGAGGTAATGTTTTGTCAAGTATGTGTTTTCAAAACTTTGAAAGAAATAGTAAGTAATGAAAAAGAAATTCATTTAAGGCATTCACATCTCTAATTATTCTAAGAAAGTTTCTTTGATGGAATTTTATAATACGTCATATTTTGTAATGATAAAAGCAAACTCAAATGTGAAAGACATCTGAAGATTTTGATAGTATTTAGAGCGCTTAAAATTCGCATAGAGAGCACTTAGAGCGTTCCGAATTTCCCATAATTCTATCTGTAGATAGAAATATTAAGGTACATTTTATCCGAGTGATGTTTTCTTATTACAGAACCAGGTCCAAGTATTCCACACTTTCAGACTATATATTTGATAGCGTCCACAAATCAATAAACTAATCCACTAAGTCGTGTTTAAGTGAATGAGAATCTTTTCGAAATTTAAATACGATATTTAATAACTAATATATAAAACTAATATATAACTAAACTTATACTCCGCGATACCACAAATGGTTTGAATTTGGAAAAAAATTAAATTTATTATACTGCTAGTTGATGTGAAGCATATAGTGTGTTATATCTTTTGCGAGAATGTTGTTACACTCCTGTTAAAAAATAACAGATAAAGGCAAAGCACGAAATAAAACAAAAACTATTTAATGGATATGCATGCAATTGATCCAAGAGGCTGGCGTGGCATTCCTAAACACCATAAGAAACAGTAAAGCAAACACATACAAAAACATGTATTACGACCATCACATCGTGAAAGATCAAATCGGCAGGAAGAATGTGCAATGGTAACATTACGCTAAAAACAGGTATGATAATTTCCAGCTGAAATGCACGCTTGACAACAGTAAGGCAATTTGGCAGTAGTGTCGCTAATCGTTGTTGTGGCAGTAACCCCATTTTTTGTAGTAATGCGTGTCGGAACTCGTGAAGGAAGCCTGGCTACACACTGCGACCTGCCATCCGTAGTCCCAACATGCCCCCCACACATTAAACCGATAACTGAATTAATGAAGTCTTCAAACAGGAAACCTATCGAGCAGGACATTTAGATCTAAAACAATATTGGGCTCTTTGGAACCCATTCCATATTCGAAATGGCGTCTTGCACTGGAAGTTTGAATCGGATTATGGAAAGGCATTCCGATGGCAGCTGATACTCATAATATATCGGATCCCGAATATCCTTAACCCCTTCCCTGTTTTGCTCGTACGCTTCGGGCCTTTACTCCGTACGAGCAATCTGATTTCTGTTTCGCTTGCACTGTTTCGACCGTACTTTTTCCAATTTTAGTAACAAATTATTCGTATAAATGGCGATAGTTGTCCAGTAAATGATAGTTTGCAGTTTATTGCATTTTCTACTTTGATTGGTTTAAAAGCGCGGGTTTTTCGCATGTTTTGTATCAGAAGACGAATTGTTATCTTTTAGTGTATAGCTTTCTGGTTATATTTTACTAACCGCCTGATAATTTTATTGATGTAAGAGTTGAATAATATATTTTTACTTTTAAATAATGGATAATTCAGAGCGTATGGAGCTAATTTCTTGTGATTCGAACTGTGACTCGGAATTAGAAACTGAATTATCTGTAAATGATAGTAGCGAAAGTTTACTAGATGACTTGGATAGTAGTGACTCGGATAGTAGTAGAGATGGAATCAGTCAAGGAAGACAATTTTTTAAAATTAATTGTGATAATCCTTCGGATCAGCCTCCTAGATTTGCTTTCACTGGAATTCCAAAAATTAACTTGGATATCGAGAGACGAAAGATAAATTTCAGTTCTATGATGCTTTCATAGACGATTATGTGCTTGACCTGATTGCTTTTGAAACAAATAGATATGCTGAGCAATGCATAAAAAACAGTACACTTCGTAAGCATTCCAAGAGCACAAAATGGACACCAACATCGAAAGATGAATTGCATGTATTTTTTGCTTTGAATATTCTGCAAGGTATTGTAAAAAAGCCAGTTGTTGAGCAGTATTGGAACAAGAGGCATTCTACATCCACGCCATTTTTTCCAAAAGTGATGTCATATCGCCGCTTTCAATTAATTTACAGTTATTTGCATTTTTCAGCTAATATCAATTTTGACATAAATTCTCATGAGTGTCCAAAATTAGCAAACATATGGCCCGAGTTAAAGCATTTAAAAACTCGTTTCGAAGAAATGATCATCCCTGAACGTGAAGTTACCATAGACGAGAGTCTTATGTTGTTCAAAGGAAGGCTAATTTGGAAACAGTATATTTTTCTAAAGCGATCACGCTTCGGAATAAAATTGTACATGCTTTGTGACTCGAAGTCTGGATATGTATGGTCTATGATAATATACACCGGAAAAGGAACTGTGTTTGATGAAAGTTACAAACATTTGAGCAAATCTTCGCAGGTAGTTATTACACTTATGCAACCACTTTTACATAAAGGATACTGTCTGACAACTTTTATTCATCTTCTGAAATAGCAGATATCCTCAGTAGTTACTGTACAGATATGTACGGAATATTAAAACTTCAAAGAAAGGAAGTTCCTAAAGCACTGTTGACAAAAAAACTTCAAAAAAGGCAAATGCTTGCTTACCAGAGAGGAAAAGTGTGCACTATGAACTGGATGGACAAAAAAGTCGTGTCTCTCATATCTACAATACATAATCCGGAAATGGTTCAAATATCCACTTCGACGAAGGAAATTAAACGAAAACCTAAAGTAGTTATGGAGTATAATAACACAATGGGTGGTGTAGATCGAATGGACCAGAGCCTAAGTAATTATCCTGGAATAAAGAAACGAGGAAAGAAATACTACAAAAAATATTTTTTTCATCTTCTAGACATCTTTTTATGGAACGCTTATGTTTTGTATAAAAAGCACGGCGGTAAAGATACGGATTTACAGTTTCGATTGGAAATTATCGATCGACTTATTGAAAGGCATGGAGCAGTAGAAGAAAGAAGAGGCCGTCCTGGATATTTACCAATCCACTAAGACTAACAGAAAGACATTTTTTAGAGGTTATTCCACCTACAGAGAAAAAACTAAGACCCGCAAGACAGTGTTATGCGTGTTCATTGAAAAAAAAAAATGACAACGGCAAAAGAATTAGAAAAGAGACTAAGTATTTTTGCCCAGACTGTGATGTTGGACTGTGCCTGCCGCCTTGCTTTAAGATATATCACACTAAATCAGATCTTTAAAAAAGAAGTATGTTTTGTATCAAAACGTAATAGTAAATGTAATTGAATTGTAATCGAAAATATCTGTTAAATAATTGTACTATTTTAACTGTAAATGTAACTTCCCTGTCTTTCATTCATGTAGGGGAAAAAAACAACTTGCAGGGAAAATTGATTATTTTCATTAAAGAAAAAAAGTTGTAATAAATGCTTAAAAATATTAGAATGTTACGCTTGTTTCAATTTTACGCTTGTTTCAATCAAGTGACCCAAACTAAATTTTCTTATGTTTTTCCTGAGTCCCCTCGATAGATCGGGCGGCAACACAGGAGTGGATATCCGGCTTGCGCCGCTAATACGGCCAAACTTCCCTGAGCTGACAACTCATATCAGTCCCTATGCTGGGAGTGGACAGTATGAGGCAGATTAGCGGCTTTCATGGGACTAGAGACACCGTCCCTATGGTGGTCAGTACAAGGTCAACAGGAACCGTAAAGGTACTGTTAAATCTGTCTCGGGCTGTGTGATGGCTACATGTCAAGTTGTCCGTAGGGATTTCGGTCTCCCGGGACCGCCTGCGGACTGAGTGACCAATATAACCATATATGGGCTATTATTGCCTGGATCTGGATGGCTCTCACTCTGGTGGTGTACTGTCCTGGGACCGTGCTTGAATGATTTTCATCACCTAAAGTGCATTTGAGGCTTATAGACTGGATTCCTATTTCGACGACTTCCAATTTCTGACAATGCTTTGATTTCAGAATCGCCGATTAAGCTGCGAACAATTTTAATATGATCTCTGTCTCTAAGAAAATTTTGTTTAAGCTTTCCTATTTTTTTTTCTGGAAGTATGAGCATTTAAATATTCAAAATGCACTTATATATTATTTTACCCCAAACCTACAGTGTTCAGTTGAGGCTGTAGGATTTTACTTACATGGTGAGAGAATATACATTCAAAGGTGATGTGATAAACATTCGTTTAATTAATTCTTTAATAAAATAAGCCACACATTAAAATCAAAGAAATGGAACCTTTTTATTTATATTTATACATTCAATTAGGATTTCTTTATTTTCAAAGTTATTCTAAATTTTCTGGTTCTGTGCATGTACGAAGTTCTTTGGAAAATAAAAGACCATGTGCACACTTTTTCACGGACGGTTGCCAGTTCAAGCAGAATATAAATAATTTGTTACTACTTGGATGTGGATGATACCCTATAGCTTCTGGGCATGTAAACCACTTGGATACATCACCTGTTTCTGTTATTATGCAGTCAAGATCGTCTTCGTCGCAGTCGGTATCTGGTGGTCCTGTAGGCTTAGGTGTAGTTGTAGATATGTTTTCCTCTGGAGTTGAAGAAGGTTCTCTGGACGAGCTTTCTGTTACAATGACTGAGGTAGTTGTCGCTTCCTGACTGACAGAAATTTCACTGTAAGTCCCTTGGCCATCTGTTACAATCGATTGAGTGGATTTATCTTTCTCTAGAATGGTACTTATCCTGGGCGATGCAGCAGTTGCAGATGTAGGAGATTCAGATGCTTCATCTTTATCACTGACAGTTGCAGTACCAGATGTTACTGGAGTTGATCTGGATGCTTCATCTTTATCATTGATAGTTGCAGTACCAGATGTTGCTGGAGTTGATCTAGATGCTTCATCTCTGTCTGTAATCGTAACTGTTCCAGATGTTTTATCTTTATCGATGACCGTAACAGTGCCATAACTTGCAGGGGTTGATCCAGAAACTTCATCTCTAACTGAAACTGTACCAGATGCTGTAGGAGTTGTTCCAGATACGCCATCATTATTAGTAACCGTAACTGCACTCGATGCCTCAGGAACTGTTACAGGTGACGTAAGATCAAGTGTGTCGCCTAGAAATATGAAAGGAAGTTTTTGTTAAGTGTAGAAAACTTCTAATACTCTTTTTACTACTTTGAAGTGAGTTTAACTGAGAGTATAAAAATGAAAATCAGAACATATTGAATTATCATTCTCCGTGAAAAGAGTATAAGTCACTTTAAATTTTCAGAGAATTTTCGGAGAATTTTTAAGAAATGTGCTTGCTAACATAAATATAAGATTATATATCTATATGTATATTTATTCCATTATAATTATATCTACATGTTTAATAAACTAAAACCCATACCATGCTACAAAATTGAGAGATTATATAAGCCTCAAATCTCATCAAGCCTTAATCCCATGCCAAGCCACAAAATTGAGGAATTGTATAAGCCTTATTTCTCATTAATTAAACAACTTAAAAAACTTGCTTTGTTTCACACATTGCATTTATCATGTGTCTGGTCTTATTACATTTTGTTGCAAGTAAATTTAAATTCTTTCTTGTTCAAAATAATGCTCGTTTTAAGCATTATGCATATCTGCTTGTTAAAAATTAGAGTTTTGCGATTTATGCTTTCTTCATGACATGCAGCGTTGGCTAAAGGCATTAGACATGTCCATATTTTAGGCTATCTTTGAAAGTAGTCCAATAACAAAATTCAGCCATATTAAATGAATTCCTTCTTAAAGTTATTATAATTTGTAAAAATAAAAAGAAACGAACAGCTCAACTTTTCATTCATTTATATGATTTTCTTTAAAAAGACGAGTTCTATTAAAATTTCCAAGTTTCTTTGTTTTACTGGAAGTGTGCTAACTGATAATTCTGAAAACCACAGTAATTTTTACAGAAAACAGCAAAAACGTAAAGAACTTAATATTCAGATAAAATCCTTTTCTAAATAAACAAAGAAAATGTGTACTAGTTGATATTTCGAAAAATCTCAATTGTTTACGAAAAATCTCAATTCTTATACTTTGGAACATTAAAAAAGTATACGTTTACATTTGAATGGGGAAAGGAAAAGTAACATCGAAATGTCACAATCAAATTTTGATTCGAAGATAAATAAGAAATCGAAAAAAAAAAATTCTCACTAGCTCCCTGCAGAGCTATTAGAAGACACTGGCAGCCAAATTAGTGTTACAAGTGTAGGAAGGAGACTTGTGGAAGGCCGCAAAGTTAGAAGGAAGCCTGTGACTCTCGGAAAAAGGCAAAGGAATTTGATAGATAAAACAGGTTTTATTGTATAAACAGTTTCCAGAAGCAGAATGGTAAAATATTTTCCGTTATGATGAATCAAACTTTTAGATAAGCTCTGTTTTGCTTCTATTTCACACAAGAATACCTTTTTGAAAATATCCAAAATATTTTTGTTTATAAACTGGTCACTTAAAAAGGCATAGTTTTTCTCTTGACTTTTAGGAATTCGGTTCACCTGGTACATCCTATGCGAGAGGGAAAAATGTAAGGATCATAGCACAGGGTGGGTACTGTCCAATACAAAACAAGGAAAGGCTGTTTAGTTTTGGTTTGGTTTATTTACCGAGACCTAATAAAGTTCAGCTTCGACACTTTGCTTTAAGTTTGCTTTGATTTATTGAATTACAGCAAAGCGCTCGAAGGCTATCTGCTTAAGGGGAGAGAGGACTTCGTAGAGAACTTTCTAAAGGAAATTGGCCGGTATAAACGTTACACAGGGCGAAAACCGTGAAAACGCCTATGCAGCCAGCCGTTCACCTGGAATCGAAGCCAGGTCGGAATTACCAATATTCAGCGACTTTACTGCTCGGGGTGGGCCAGAGGAGGCAATATTAGAAACTGGATATACATGGCAACTAGTGATGTTGCTATTCACGTGATTTCACGTTTCTGAAATCACGTGAATAGCCAAGAATACAATAGTGCTCTCGAAACGAATCTAGAATCATCTTTTTGTAAATTATTTTGTGATACAAACATGCATGGCGTAAAGTTTCAAAAATCCCCGCTACATATCAATGGCTTCAGGGTTATGAATTCTTCATAATAACTAATGTTTTAGACTGGCCATCACAGTCTTCAGTTGTTGACCCGATATAGAACATCTGTGGGATATTTTAAAGCGAAAGCTATGGTTATGCTTAATAACATTCAAAGAGTGCCTTAAAAATGCTGCTGAAGGAGTCTGAAATGACAAAAATGTAGAAGAGTGATATTCTAGCGAAAACTGCACCTTTCGACTGAGCTCCTCATAGTCTAGTGGCGAAGATGCAGGACCCGAAGATCTCAGTGAGCCTATCAAAGGCAAGATGCCTGATAATTGTTTTTTATGTAAATTTCCTTTTTATTAATCTGTTTTCTTTATGTTCCAGAACATTCCGAGTCTGGAATATTCCAGCATATTCATCAGCTGCATATAAGTAGTTCTTCATTCAGTTCGAATTAATAAAGTCTTGAGTTTAGACCTGAGTATTTGCCTGTTCATTTGTACGATCCATCTACGCGACAGTTTGGTGGAAGCGCCGGGTACCACTCAGTTACTACGGCAGAGTTACGCCAAAGCCTGCGGATTCGAGGACTTCCTCCTGAATTTGGGCTCTTACAGGATTCTCGTAAAAGATCCAGAAAGAGGGAGCAGAATCCTCCAGTAGGAGCTAGTTTTGTTCGAGTAAAATCGCACCAATACCGATCCTGACGTACCAATTACCTAGAAGCCGGTGTATATTCATCGGGGACAGCCAGGAAGATACTAATAGATGACTCAATGACTTTGATCGAATTGCCAACTATAACCACTAAGATGATGAAATGTGTCTGGCGAACGTCATTTTTACCTCTCCGGAACCGCCCAACAGTGGTTCAGTAATAAAGAAGACACATTTACTAGTTGGACTGTTTTCAGGAATGATCTTAAAAACATATTTTCCCGTGCAGCTGACGTAAAGCGCCAAGTTGAGCTATTTCTAATTACACGTGCGCAGCAAATCGGAGAGACGTCTGAAGCTTACATTCAAGATGTTCTGGGTCTTTGCCGAAAAGCAAACCCATCCATGTCTGAAGACGACAAAGTGACCCATATCGTTAAAGGTGTTGCTGAGGACTTGTACCAGGTCCTTTCATTCTAGGACTATGACAGCGTCAATGCTTTTGTGAAACGCTGCCATCACATAGAATCCTTCGACATACACCACAGCCTTCGACGAAGACGTATCGCCCGACCACGATTTTAGATGCTACCTAATGTCTCCGCGGTGTTGGCCGATGCGGACGCCAATAAATTAAGGTCTATAGTGCACGCCATCGTCAGAGAAGAGCTTCAGAAGGTCCTACAAGTTCAGGGCTACACGGAAATATAACCTGCAGCACCGAATGACAACATCTGTGGTCCAGGAAGAGGTTATAGAGGCGCTGGTACCACTCACAGGAGCAGGGAGAAGCAAAAACACTACCCATTTAGTTACCACTTCCAGTTAAGCCGCAGCCAAGACATGAAGCAAGCCAGAGAACTACTCCACGACGTAGGACAGATCTGTAGAGGACTGACGATAATGTGACTCTCTGTTTTCATTGCGGACGCCCTGAACATGTTCTGAGGTACTGTAGGGAGAGACGCCAGATATTTGTAAATGCAAGAGCCGCAAAGACGTCCAGCCCTCGACGGGACAGGGATACTGAGTCTACATACACCTTTGAATATGCACAGCCTACATCTTCCCGAATAAGGAGCAGTTCACCTTATCCGCGACTATTTCTCAGCCGCCTACAATCGCAGTAACCAGTACGCCTCTTCAGCCGTTCCGCACGCCGAACCAATGAGGAAAACTAGCTCAAGCGACCTGTACAGGAGGTGAGGCCGCAGTTGAAGAAAATCCTCCTAAGTACACCACAGCCAAGTTGAAAAAGAATACCACTTTCATCACCGTGAACGGACAGTATGTAAAAGCCCTTGTTGATTTGGGTGCCGATTATTCCGTCCTATCCGAAGAGTTACGTTGACAGCTGAATGCTCCATTGTTTACTGAAAATTGACCTATATTGAAAACTGCCTGTCCTAAACCTGTAGCCGTCTCGGGACGCTGTGTATTAAAAGTTGATTTGAATGGGACTTAGGCCGTTTGAATTCCTTGTGTTTCCTAAATGTCCTCAAGTCATCAATTATACTTAGACGGAACTTTTTCCTTGCCACCGATGCCGTTATCGATTGTGGAAATCAAGAAGTGCAACTTGCAGAAATAGGCAATGAATATTTAAATAAGTCAGAGTCCTCCTTGTTTGCCGCAACCGATTATTTAATTGAAGCAAACACCAGTAGGCGAATATGTGCCCTGAATTCAAAACTACGGGAAGCAGATGGAGCTATGATTGTTGGGAATAGATTTCTAATGTGCGAAAAAGAACTATCGATACCAGCTTCAATTGTCACTATAGAGGATGGTTGTGGTAAATTATGGGTAACTAATTTTTCTCGATCAATCCAACTGATAGCGAAAGGGATGAATGTAGGCTGTTTAACGATCATAAGAAACGAAGCTATTTGATCCCTAAGTGGTTGGGCTCCAAAAGGTTCCAAGAGGCATAGGTCCAGGAAAAGGTTATCTCAAGAAAACTTAAAACAATTTCCATACTGATCTGATCAATTCTGAGAAAGACGATCTATTGAGTCTACTAGATGAATTTAGTAACATTTCTGACTTTAAAAGTATTGCGAGAAAATCCCAATGCAATGCGGTGAAGCACAAGACTGATACGGGCGACAGTGCACCAGTCAAACAAAGGCCATACCGTGTGTCAGCCACTGAGTGACGTGTGATTGCAGACGAAGTGCAACGAATGTTAAAAGAAGACGTGATACAACCGTCAGACAGTCCATGGTCATTTCCAGTCGTGCTTGTAAAGAAGAAAAATGGTGAATAGCGTTTTATTGTTGATTACAGAAAATTGAGCAAAGTAATCAAAAAGGACGTCTATTCGTTGCCTCGCTTCGATGATGCTGTGGACTGCCTGGCTGGTGCAAAAATTTTCCCTGTGAAGGATCTGAAGGCAGGCTACTGGCAAATAGAGGTTCATGATAAAGACAGAAAAAAGACACCTTTTGTGACTCCAGATGGTCTCCATGAATTTAAAGTCATGCCGTTCGGATTATGCAGTGTTCCACATTCGGACGAATGATGGACACGGTACTAAGAGGCCTCAAATGGAATATTTGCCTTTGCTGCCTCGACGGCATAATATGTGTACGCACCTAATTTCACAGAACAATAAAAGGATTTGAGAGAAATACTGAAATGTATTGAAAAAGCAGAACTGACGCTAAATTCCAAGAAATGTTCATTCGGCAAAAAGAAGCTGACTATACTGGGACACTTAGTCGATCAACATGGGAGATATCCCGATCCTCAAAAAGTAGAGGCTGTAACAAAGTTCCCTGTTCTGCAAAACACCGCCGATGTCCGAAGTTTTCTGGGCTTGTGCTCCTATTACTGACGATTTAGTAAAAATTTCGCGGATATCGGAAAGCCCCTGCATGAATTGTTGAAGAAAGATGCAAAATTTTCTTAGAAAGCGTTACAGATTGAATCTTTCGCAACGCTCAAAGGGTTGCTGACCAATGGCACTGTTTGGAGACATTTTATTCCAGACGCAGAAAAGAGGATACATTCTGATGCTAGCGGACATGGCATCGGCCCAGTACTGGTTCGGAGGGAGGATGCCAAATCTGGGCAATCAGCAAATTCAGGCCATATCTCTATGGAAAACCCTTCACGGTAGTCACGGATCACCTTTCTTTATGTTGGCTGGCCAATGTTAAGGATCCATCCGGAAGACTTTCACGGTGGGCTCTCAGGTTGCAGGAATACGACATAAATATAGTCCATAAGAGCGGTCGCAAACACTCCGATGCAGATTAACTATCAAGGAAGCCCCTTATAAAACCAATACCTGAGAAAAATGAAGACATCCCTTTCGTCGTAGCAATCGTAGATTACGGAAAAAGCAGTAGAAGGACAAACAATAAAAATCCATCATTACAACTCTCAAGAGAGGTGACGCATATCAAATTTATCAAATAAGAAATAGTATACTCTACAAAAGAACCTATCATCCTATGGGACAGCAATGGCTGAAAAAAATAATATAATATCACTAGAAAATTCAACGCGATTCTTGAATGAAGAACATGTTGTCCAGTTTTTCTTATTTTTATTTACGTCACATGCAAGAACATATTAAACTGAAAAATCCCAACGTAATTAATACGAGAAAAAGGAAACAAAAAGCTAGTCTGGTTAGCAAAATTATCCGTTACATAGAATTCTAAAGATATGCTTATATAAATCTCGCAAGGCCTGCCGGGAAAAAATTCAGGCGACAGCGAACCACTGTCGTCTGATCACATAATCATTTTATATTTAACAACTTGCCCCTCCCCCAGGAACCACAGGGGGTTCATCAAACTTGTATATAAACAGTATACATTCATATTACAAAAACACTCGAGTTCCAGACACAAAAACTATATCTCATCTAAATAACTGAGAATTTAAATGGAACATTAGGCAATTTAAATATAACATTATCCAAATTTTAAAAAAATTCACGTTTTTTTAGACGATTATTCAGAGGCCCTCTAAGAGAGCATACCATGAATCTGTGAACTTAAGCACATTTTAAATTATTAAATTGTTGCGTGGAAGTTACTAGAATTACAAATTTTAACATAATAATTCAAAAAATAATAAACAGCCATAAAAAGATATACTCACAATACATATTTGCAAATTAACACTGAAGATAAAACTTTAGTTCTGAAGTTCTAAATTGTATAAATGTTATACAGGACGCCTGATAACGATGATTAAGTTTTTACCCTGCAGGCCCTCACCTTACATCTATCTCTTCCAGGAAAGAACTCCAGGATTCTCCCCAATTTCCAAAACTTTCGGGGTAAATGGTCCTCCTTAACTAAAATTATATCATTAACTTTGAATTCGGGAACATTATTCTTAATCAAGTTCGAATGGTCAGTTTAGTTCAGGGTTTAGCTCAGAGTATTGAGAACACTGATAGATCACTCTTGAGTGAATGCGAGCTTACGCACTCAGCTTTTTATATAGTGTGTGTTTAACGTTCTTAGAGACGTAAGAAGACTCTCTTAACGTTAGAGGCTGTACGAGTAATTTTGTGAAAACTGTAAGTGTTTCTTTTGAGAAAATAAATTTTATCAAGATTTCATCGGTTTTTTTTTGCTCTTTCAATCCATTACGAACCCGTATGCATGCACCAGTTTTTGGTATCAGAACTGCGATTGAATATTGGTGACAAGAGCGATGATAAGCAACTAAGATAACTGTTGACAGCCTTTGCTGCATTTATAGAACAGATGAAAGGTGACAAGAAGCTGTTAAAGAAGAGATGCAAGCTCTTCAAGAAAAGGTGACAGCTGCTCAAGAATCCATTAAAGAAGAGACGGAAGCTATTAAGGAAAGATAGAAGTTGCTCAAGAAAAGACTGGAGCAGGTGAAGAAGAGAACAACAAATTGACGACAGAGTTCCTTTTGTTGCTTTCGAGGAAGTTGACAGCTTGAAGACATCCACAGGGACAGCTGGTCGCATTTCTGAGGCATTTCAATTCGTACCTATGTCTTTCCGATCCTCTCTAAAGCTATCTACGTATGATGGAAACACCTTCTTGTAAGTGCATAAGACTCAGTTCTCTATGGCGGCAAACGCGAATGAATACAGCACTAAAGCTAAAGCTTGCTATCTCGCCGCTTCTTTTGAGAGCAGACGCAGAGGATATTCTTCAAACTCTGCTCCAAAATCAAAGGCTAGACTTCGAACCTCTATCCGATGTTTTCGAATTGCGCTTTGGCGAGAAATATTTAAAAGACTATAGCACGCTTCGTTTAAAATCTCACCAATAGAGGCCACGCAAACACTTCAGATGTTGAAAGGCCTCATCTCGCCTTTTCTGACTGCCTAACTGAAACAAATCTTAATCCTTCAGTACTTCATCGATGACAGCCGGGATCCTGGGATACAGAAAGCCCTGCTAATGCTGGATGTCAAGGACCTCGAAAGCGCTTTCGTGTAAGTCATGAAATTCGTGGCAGACAAGCAAGTAACCAGTAGTGACCTCATCTAGTCAGAGCTGCTCATATCCAGAAGCCAGTCGAACAACTGACCGCGTATCTAGACCATTTAACAAGGTACTGTCTGAGGCGGAATAGGAATGGCAACAAAACCACTGTAAGGTCTTGGAACTGTAGTCGTAAAGACCACGTACGAAGGAACTGCAGAACACCGCACACCACAGAAGCTAAAACCGCTGCTTAGCAACCAGGCAGGAAAATGATTAGTGGCCATCTCGCGGACAGGAGGCTGTCAGATACTGAGAAGCTCCATTTTAAAGCGCTTCAGATTTCTATAAATGAGTGGCAGCAGTAATGCACTCTTGATTATGGAACATAACAATGGAGTTCCTTGCAATATGACCATCGATGCAAGAGACAATGTTACCATCATCCGAAAAGATGTCATTCAGCAGTTGGAGGGTAAACTCATCTGGACGCCTCCTTGCTTTACCCTCCAGACTGTACCTGGTAATTAAATCGAAATCGACGAAGAAATTGAACGTTAACGTCACGCTTCGAAGCGCTGAGTACCATAACTCGGCATATGTAAAAAAATATTACAGACTCTTGCCTACTCAGATTAGATTTTCTAAGAAAATACACTTTTTCTTAGAATTTAAAAATAATGAACTACATTATGCCTCTGAGGACGAAACCTGTTCAGAATTAAAGATGAAGTAGTTCAATCCATCCACCAATTAACAACTAAAGATTATCACAATACCGGCAAGAACAGAATTTTTACGACTTGCATCTGTAGCTGAAAACATAAACCTTCGGTACGACAGAATGGAATATCCTAAGAACTCTTAACAACTAGAAAGGCATGCTAATAGTCTCCTCACTTGTCGACTTATCGTGGACCATCGTTCCTGTAAAAGATGCCAATGTAACTGATAAGGAGAAAGTCATTAGGAAAGGTGAATACTCCATCGACCTGCATTAAACGAGCCTAGTCTTCCAGTGTCTCTTTCTTCGGAAAGTCTTATATCGGAGTTACTGTAGAATGCACAAATTAAGAGATGAAGAGACAGAATCTGACGTTAAAGAATTTCAAGTTTCAAGATTTCTTGCCGACATTTTTTGATGTAGGTCGAATTAGTTTGTCGTAGCATAGGATTGATACGGATGATCATCCACCGATCAAGCAATATCCAAAACGCCGACCGATTGCTAAGCATAAAGAACTAGGAAGACTTTTAAAGGACTTGCAAAAAAGCAACTCTGTTGATTCTTTAGCAAGTTCTCTGGTCTCTCCCATCGTCCTGGTCAGAAAGAAAAATGGTTCATTTTGATGCTGTGTAGACTGTCACCGGTTGAACGACTTCACTAATATTGACAGTTACTCTTTTCCTAGAGCTGACGTCATTCTAGAATCAAGTGGGTTTCGACGATCAATTCAAAGCGCGGAATTGGCAGAAAAGAAAACGCCCTGATCAGCTGGAAAAGACAGCAATTACTACCGAACAAGGAATTTTCAGTTCAAGGTGATGCCGCTTGGATTATGTAATGCGCTCATAACATTCGAATGCCTCATGGAGACCGTATTCAGAGGTCTTTCCTACGAAGCCTGTCTAATATACCTGAATGACATCATCAGCGTCAAAAAAAGTTTTTAAGGATATTTATAAAGTATTAGAAACATGCTTCAGAAACTCAAGGAAGCCATTCGAGTATTACGTGCTGCCAGTATGAATTTTTCAGATTAGAAGTGGCTTACCTTAGACGTGCTATCTTAATGTGTAATGTTTGTTTACGCAATCAGAAAAAGTGTCGGCAGTTAAAGACTGGTGATGCACCGAAAACGTCTATCAGCTTAAACATTTCCTGGGACTTTTCACCTAATGGGCAAACGAATATGAGGATGCCCTTTAACAAACTGAAGGAGGCTTTAATATTTGCAACAAACCTAACATATCTTCAGCTCGACAAACCATTTATTCTTGACTTGGATGAGAGCAATGACTGTTTCGGTGCTGTGTTTCTCAAGAAATAAACAATGAAGAATGAGTCCTGGCATACTGCAGCAAGTGTCTCTCTGAACCGAAGGGGAATTACTGTATCACCATAATTATGTTAGTCGCCATAATTAAAGCTGTAAAACATTTCCATCATTACCTGTACGGCAGGAAGTTCCTGTTTAGCACAGATAATGCTTCATTGAACAGGCTGTTATATTTCAAGAAACCTGAAGGCCAGATAACCAGATGGATCCAGATACTTCAGGAATATTACATCACTATCCATAATCGGAAAAGATTATCAGATCAAAACGTCGACATCCTGTGTGGAAGACCATGCGCGGAGAGATGTCGATAGTGGGTTAAGGTCGAAGCTAAATACGAGTTGCTTAATCTGGTCCCATGTCAAATTACATTATCTAACCCAGACCCGTTGAATGACAAACAAATCAAGACAGACCGGTTGGAAGAAGACGACATGAAACCCATAACTGATCTAATGGAGTCGTCAAAGAAGAAACTTACTTCGTAGGACATTTCGATCTATAATGCTACGATAAAACAATATTGGACTCACTGGGACTC
Organism: Stegodyphus mimosarum; assembly: GCA_000611955.2. Taxonomy (NCBI): domain Eukaryota; kingdom Metazoa; phylum Arthropoda; class Arachnida; order Araneae; family Eresidae; genus Stegodyphus; species Stegodyphus mimosarum. The sequence goes on from KK118872.1 coordinate 336,949, forward strand.
ACTCCATAGTGTCACTTATCATATATCTGAGACTCATTCCTAAACAGCATCTTGTATCGGAAGTTCGAGTAGAATGATGGAAAGGCATTCCGATGGCAATTGATACTTTTAAGAAACCGGATCCTGGAAGTCTTTAAGAACTACACAGCAGTCCGGCAGAAGCCTCCTTCGAAATAATAAAGACATTGCATTGGGTTCGAAAGTACTTCTTTTGGAATAAAGCAAGGGCTGATGTGCAAAACTGGTGCCAGTCTGGAGATGTCTATGTGCGCTGTAAAGGACCAAAGAAACGCAGCCGAGGGAAGTGTGAACGCTACATAGTAAGCTCTGCCACTATTTCCTAATGGCGACAAGTACATCCTTGTTATCAATGATTACTTTACGAAGTGGCCTGAAGAGTATATTATCTCTAATCTCTGATCAGTAGGTTATCACAGTAGCAGAGGTAATTATACAGCATTGGATTTTCAGGTTTGTAGAGCCTCTTCTGTTACCTTTCGTACTTTTTCCTGCATTTGGGGGGGGGTAGAATGAAATTTGGAACTTGCTTTCTGAAATTTGAAACAGCAGTAGGTTATTTTCATAATTAAGATATCCTAGATCAAGAAAAGTGTGTTTTAATGGACAATAGTAGTTTATTTGAAAACAGATAAACAATAGCGATACAACGTTAAACACTGTGACAAGAGAATGCATATTGAAAAAGGAACATGATTTGAAGGCTATTGAATCACATTTATTACTGCACTCCGATTCATTTACGGGTGACCGCTAGAATTAACATCTGTTGAATGGGGTAAAGAACATTTTGGATATTTTAGACAAAACAGTAATAAATTGGTATTTTGAATGCCATTTGGAATTTTTAGTCGCCGAAAGTAACTATTACATGAAAAGGAGCTGGTTTATACAAAATTCCGCAGGAACGTTTTGCGTAACTTTGGCGGGATCTTAGGCAACTTTCATGGTTTAATGGTAGCCAACTTTTAAGGTCGACGGGATAATACGCAGGTATCGCCATGAAATAAACTTTGAAGAAAGGAAAAATCTATGTTTCTGTGTTTTATGTAATCAGTTTAAGCAAGTTTCTTGTATATACAGACATTTTGCAAGGATGAGTAGGACGTTATTAATCTTAAATAGAGTATTCATTTAAATATTATCCGTAAACTATTAATCAAAGAAATAAATATTTTTCTCTCGCAGGTGAAAATAGAGATAACCAATTGCAATTATCTTTCTTACTTTTTGTCATTTGAGTAAGGAAAAGCACTGTGATTTTAAAATTTATTGTTTTTTGTAGAGCATATATAAAAAATTTTAGTGTTTTACTTTTCGGCGTTCAATTATTATACCCACACATACTATAATAATTAAAGTTTTCAGAAAGCAATTGTAAGCAAAGAAAGAAACGTTGCGATTTTTTCATGTAAAGTGAAATTAATGCTGGAAGGCTTCCTAATCTTCAATAAACTGATGCTATTTAATAGAATATACCTATAATAGAAATAGCTATTTACCTTTGCATAGAAGCTAAATAAAAAAGTTTCGTCATCGTAATTAGCAGTAGTAAGATGTAATTTTTACCTTCTAGGTAAGGAAAAAAAATCTGATATCAATTCTTAGAAAAGAAAAAAAAATCCATTTACTTGTTGGTCGAGGTCTGTTACCGCAATGAACATCTCCTTCAGGCTTGCATTGTTTCTTAATACCATCAAAAAGTTCTCCTTTAGGACAGCTTTTAAGAGATGGAATGAAAAATGTGCAAGAATAATATTTAGAGCAATCATCTGCATAAGGCAAAGAACCAAACATCTTGGGACAAATAAAAACTTTGTCTGAAAAATTTAAATATATAGCTATTAAAGCGTGTATACATGCAACATAATATATATTATTTCATATACTATATACATAAAATAAAATCTGTTATAAGGAAAAAAGATGCACTGTTTGTTTCATTTTTAAGAAAAAGAATATTAGTCCTATTAGAATGTGTATTGCTTCAAATGTACAGCGGTACTTCACTATAACGTCATCAATGTGTTTCAGATTTTTGAACCTATACCAAACGAACTTTTCTAATAAGATATAAAGGGAAAACAATTAATCCAGTTTTATAAAATAAAATTCTGTTGTTATAACATTGTTTAGCGCTAAAATAACATATGAGTGAAATATGTCCTGCACGTAAATGACGCACTGCACATACTGTACACAAATATTTTTCTGATGTCCAGATCAAAAGCAATTTTTCAGCATGGTCTAATGTCTCTGATCTTTGGTAATCGATTTCAGTCCCTTCGCAAAGTCAGCCAGTTTAATGGTCACCTTGATTTTAACCATGAAACTCAGCATACAGTATGCGGGAGCCAAAATCCGAATATGCATGCCATCTTTATACTTTTCAAAAGTCTTTTATCACCTCCATGGCGACCGCAACAATTTTCTTCATTGCTTATGAAATTTAATAAAACTTATTGTTAACACATTTACAAAAAAATATGCGAAAAAAATCAAAAGTCACTTGAAAATACAAAGCGCGGGTTGCTTGCTGAATAGTAGCAGCAGGCGTACTGACACTCATGGGCAATCGTTACAAAGGACGTGTATGTTAAGAACGAAAGATTTGCCAAAGAAGGAGCTGCTCCGTCAGAGTGAAAAGAAAATAATATACTCCATGTTTACAGGGCTATTCATACAGCCTTAATACTTTTTTGCGCATGCAAGAAACAGTTGTCGAGCTGGTGTCGAAGATCACGTTTGTCAAGAGTTCAGAGCTTTGTGCTATTATTTCATCTCTTGCCGTATAAACGTAAATCAAATCAGCGATCCGCACAAGTCGGTTAATTAATGAATTATTTATTTTTAGTAACAAAACCTACTAAAATCCAAATTTAAATTATCGCGAAATGTTTTGTCAAAGAACGAATCCTATAAATTCTTTGGTTTTGTATCATATTCCTCAATTTTCTGTACACCTGGCGATCTGTCGACGAGAATTTGTCTCTCCACGATTTAGTGGCGCAGTACTCAAACTGTTTTATATTACCTTGGCTCTCATTACGTCTATGGAAGATTTCCTTCTTTATATATACGTTCTTTGACTGCAGCTTTGTCTCGAGAGAAGTAAAGAAGAGTAAGGCGCACAGTCGTGATTCATCGAACTCGAGTAGTATTCCAAACAAATGTCGTATACGAAACAAAAATTTTCGTTTCCAATCAGGATGTATACCAAGTTGGCCGTATTTCAAAGTGGATGGAAATCCATGTACCATTGTACTTAATACATTTGTACCTGGAATATTTACTAGTTTGAATAAAAAATAAAAAAAAAATAAAATAAAAATCTAAAAGTTTGTTGCGTCTTTTCAGTCGTGCAATCCGTTTGAAATGCATTGTGTAACTTTGTTGCTAAGAGCCACTGACACAAGGTTTAAAAATATCACGAAATTTAGGAGAGAATCTAATACTATAGAACAAATATAAATAAAAGAAAAGAAAGCAATAATGGATTTTTAACACTCCCATGTTGTTTGTGCTTTATAAATCTAGAAAATGTCTCCGCTCTTTGCCCTAAACTTCAGAGCTAATTTATAAATGCATATCAAATCTTAATTTTTCACATTAGTTATTTACATCTGAAATGAAAAATGGCTTCATAAAAGTCATCGACAATTTTAGCATTATCCAGTGATTAGAACATGACAAAATGGTCTAAATGAATATCCTTTAAGGAAGAAAGTACTCAAAATAATGATACATAAGCTAATTTAACAAATTATGATTGCGTAGGAATATAACAAAAATTTTTGGCATCAGTTTTTGATATCAAATTGAATTGTTTTATCGCTGCTCAAATTTACTTCGTGTCATCCTTTTCCAACCATGATTATGTTTTTAGCTTGTTATAGATGAATCTGAAATACAGTTGCGGAGATATTTTGATTATTTTATTCTATTTAATTACAAATACAAATTATTACATTACCTTTTGGAGTAGTTATTTCCCAATTCGGCGATTCAGTAACTGTAGTTTTATCTGCAACATGATGAACAAAAGCTATGATGAAAAATTCTAACCACATTAAAAATATGCAATTATAAAACAGTAAAAATTAAATCGTTTTTATATTATAGAGCTTTCCGTTCGAACTCAAAAAGGAGGGTACTTTGTCTTTCATTATTAAAGATTAAATAACATCGTTACGAAGATTTTTTTAGAAAATTTTATTAGACTTTTCCTTTATGGCTTTTATATTCTGTAACAATTAGTTTATTAATTGTTTGTACTTTTTAACTGAAATAAAATATAAAATCTTATATTTTTCAAACAAATATTCATGTAATTTTCTTTATAAAGCACATAAGCAGAATCTAATTTTAAAATAAAGAACAGTTTTCCATATACGAAGATCTTATTAGAATAAATAATAATTAGAATCATAACAGACTTCTCATTATTCTGAAGTGCATATATTATACTTATAATGTACTTTGCTCTTAATTTAAACTTAGTTTTGCAAAAAAAAATTACCTTTATTTGGATTGGTATCAATGTTATTTAATTTCATATGGAAGGGAATTTCGTGATTGAAACAAAATTTTGTTTTCAATGAAATTTAAATAAAAATATTCCACATTGATAGAAATTTAATTATCTTAAGGCTTTAAAACTGGAAATAATCTATCACTCCGTCAGAAGCAAACATTCTACAACCAAACTAATCCATAGCTGATTCATTCCTATAAAAATGGACGATTGGATTGGAATGGATTATAGAAAAGGATACAAGGGCTACCTGCCTACGGAAGGAATGCTTTCGTATAGGACTTTCTAAGGGACTCGTATTCATTTTGCTTGTCGGAATAACCATGGAAACTTCTGTTCAGTTAGTTCATTCGGCGAGATATGAGCCATGGTCGAATTATCAGTGTTCAGCTATCATACCATCATACCATCATTAAATTCAACCATCGCTTAAATACGGCGTTGGTAAAACATTTGTCACTTGCAGTGATGAAAATTCTATTCAATAACATACCAGCAACTGCATTATTGGATACAGGGCTGCAAAGTAGTTCTTTAGTAGAAATACTTTTAGGAAAAACTTTAAATTGTAAAGAGTGTTTGGTGTCGCGGTATGGAGAGTATAGCCGCTCAGGGAA
>KK118872.1:342161-366477 GCA_000611955.2 Stegodyphus mimosarum
ACTTCGAATGTGTAGGTGAAAAATGAGTACTAGAAAATGGTTTCCTTTGCAGTGAAAAATCTGCAGGCTAATGTAATATTGAGGATGGATTTCTTGAAGGCTGCGGGGGGGGAATTAATTTTCAGGATAATATTGGGCAAATGGAAATAAATAAGCTGGTGAAAAAAGAAGTCTAGCCGCCAGTTTGGACTTCAAGGAACTGAGCATGGACGAGAGAGCGAACCTGGAGCAGTTGGTAAGAGAATTTTCAGGTTCATTTTTTGATATGTCACAGTTGACTCGGCAAATCACACAACAGAAATTGGGAATCTCTCTCTATGCCGAGTAAAATCCTACTGCCGTGATAAGCTCAAGGAAGAAATACTGGAACAACATAATGCAGAAATTAAAGAACAAAATTATATTCTGCACAGTATCACACGGGTAACTAACCCTTACCCGTGTGATACTGTGCCAAGAGAAAATAATCTCCCATACACTGATTTTAAGGCATGACGTTTTGCTATTGACTTTCGAAAATTAAATAGCATAACAAAACATCCTGTTTACACCTTACCAATAACTGAGTAAATAATTAGGAAAATCAAATTTATAACGTAGGTCACTACGCTAGACCTTTTCTTTGGATACTTTCAGATACGTGTGAAACCAGAGCGTGTGCCGACAATCGCTTTTATTACGAAATGAGGAATTTATGCCTCTCTTAGAATGCCATTTGGCTTATGTGAAGCACCCGTTATGTTTCCAAAAGCTATGGATATTATACTAAGACCTGTGTGCTCGGAAAATCTACATTTATTTACTTAGATGAAATAATAGTTACTAACAAAATAATTGATGAACATATTCTGGATTTAAACGAAATGTTTTCTCTTTTAAAAGAAGCGGGTTTAAAAACGAATGTGGCCAAATGTAAATTTCGGCCAAGGAATTTCATTACTTAGGCTGTAAGATATCTCAAAGGGGAACTGAAACGGAACTAAAACCGTTGTGATAAAAAATTATTCACCACCTAACACAGCAAAGAATTTGGGCTCCTTTTTAATACGTTGTTTTGGAAAATTGTAGAACTTTAATCAAAGATTTTGTTCATTAACGATCTACTAGTAAAATTAAAAGCAGGTTCACCCAGTCGGCAGAAGCAAACACGACGTTTGAAAGACTTAAAGAGCCATTAACTCAAGGTCCCGTTTTGAAATTCTTTGAAGCGGACCCCACATTAGAAATCTCAGCAGGCGCATGGGACTGTACGTGCCATGCTTATACAAGATGGACAACCGGTAGAATATTTCTACAAGAAACATATCCCAACTCAAAAGCGTTATTCCGCTACAGAAAGGGAAACGTTACCATAAGAGGCAACTCTTTTGGCATAAGAGGAATTTCGAGTTTATTTTGGAAAGGCCTAATTACTGTGTATACAGCCCACTCGGCCGTTGTTTATTTGTATTCCAGAAAGAATTTATTACCCAGACTCATAGGTCCTTAAACGGCAAGAATACAATTTAATGTTAAATACACACTCGGGGGGAAAATGTTGTGGCGAATGCTTTGTCAAGAATTAAACTCGATAATGAGTGGAAGGAAGTGAAATGTGCAATGTTGACTTCAAAAATTTTAGATTTTCGAGAAGCATTTTCGCAGAACTACAAGCAAACTGAAATTTAAAAATATTTATACGTATTTGAAAGATTCTGACTGCTCTGAACAGCATGATATGACAGCCATCAGAAACAGAGTTGCAAATTAGAAAATCATTGACATGCTCTTGTTCTACAATAAGAAATAAGAAACAATTATAATGAAATAAGACCGGTTATCCCAGCGAGTTTAAGATTAAATATTTTGAGAAATTGCATGATACACCAATTTTAGGCCATCTCGGAATAAGAAAAACAGTCCGAGTAGACAGTCCAGAGTAAAGGAAGCTATTTATTTTCCACAGCTGCAAAAATTTGTAACCGAGTATGTCAAGTTCTGGAACATTTGTCAGTTAATTAACAATACTAAGTATAGCCTAGCCGAGGGCCTAAATAGCATAAAAGCCCCTCAAAAGATCATCCGCTATGTTGTAGATTCATTTTTAAATAAATTTATTTTAAAGTATGGAGTTGCATTTAAGATAATATCATATAACGGAAAACAATTCGTTAATCAATGTTTTGAGGATATATGTACAGATTTTATCCTACAATATTTTAAAATACTTCCTTATCGATCACAGTGGAATATTGCAAAGCGGGTGAATAAAACACAGTTAAAAGTTTCGCCAACTATGTAAAAATAATTACAATCTTTGGGGTGATTGTGTCAAAGATCTCTCATTTGCCTTGAGGACGGCTAAACATGATACTACCAGAAAGATACCGACAGAATTATTTCTTAGCAGGAAGTTAATTATACCCTCAGATAAACTATTTTATTGTTTAGGACAAGAAAACCCAAGAAGTTGGTTTTAGGGTGGGGAAATAAAGTTTTGGAAATTAAACATCCTCTTTCGTATGGCCCAGAAGGAAAGGTTGGTATGCACCAGAAGGAGAGGTTTTATGATAAGATCGAAGGCTCATTTTTAATTCAACAAATATAGGAAAAAGTAGTACAACTGAAAGGTCAATTTGGTGAAAGTATCAAAAGTTGGTGAAAGTAGCATATGGGCGAGTTCATATGCTACTGCTACAAGATGTTTTGCTGGAATCCCCACGCATGAGAAACTAAGGGCTATCAAGAAATGGCGTCACCTAGAAACGACGGATACAACGTTAACATCTAGAGTACAAGATCGGCAAAGAGAAAGGAGGTTCAGAAATGATGAAAAAGAGAAGAAAAACCATAAGTTCGACGAATTTTCAGAAAGCAAAGCTACGGAGAACGGAGGGCCAGGAAGACAGAGCTAAAGGCAAAAAAGTACAAAAATCTGGTGACCAACCGAGTGATCTGCAAAGCTTATTAGGAAGTCGAACGGCAAGCCCAGCTACGAGAAACGCTTACAACGAAGGCAAAAGAACAGAGCAACTAAGCCAGAATTTATGCTGCAAACGACCCCAAAGGCCAACGGTTAAAATTCCAGGCGTACCAGAGGAGGTTTCCGATGGCACATCAAATAACAAAAACAGCCAGTTTAGACTTATCTAACATAAGAAATAACAAAAGCTCAGTCCTAGAGGAAATCCAGACGAATAAGAAACAGTTCCCAGAAACCTAAACTACCAGATGATGAGTCAGGAAATCAACTGCCCAGAAGGAAACTACGTATTCATGAGACAAGTACTTTCCCTTCCTGTCAGGAATGTCTGTGAGAAAGTGTGGAAAAGTTATAAGGAAATGAAAATAAGTGCAAAAAAAGATTAGTAAAAAATCTGAAAGGTTTCAAAATTTAAACTGCGTCCAAAGGGGCGCTTTTTAACGTTTTGTGTGTTACCTTTATTTATTAAATATCATGTTCTCCGCACTTAAACCATAAAATTCAGTTCAACAGCAATATCGCAAAATAATTTTAAAATGAGTATATCTTTAGAATTTCCGATACACAGTTCTGCGCGCTTAAGATAAAAAGGTTCTTTTGCTCCCCAGAGTGTTGCCGTATCTCGCTTTTAAATCATTTGAGTTTGTTCCTTAAAAATTCGTTAAATTTACAACATATGAAACAGATAATAAAACAAATTCCAAATTCCAAATTTGGGCTCCATATGCGCATATTCGGATGGAAACGTACGTTATTCAAAATTGGTTGGCTCTAGGTACCGTTGTTTAATCACATTTGGAGAAATATACATACATTTACGGAGATTCTTCATTATTTAATTTCTTTAAATATAATACAGGGCTGCAAGATTTGGCGGCAACAGTTTGAAAAGTGATTCAGACTTTTAATGTTTCCAACGCAAAATCTCAAAACGAAAACAATAGTCCTTCAGGGACGAAGCCCCTTTGGACTAATTAATTATTTTCTTTAAACATACATTTGATTTTATGTCTAAATACAGCAGGTGCCATTTGTGTTGATTGCTGCTTCAAGCGAGGACATCTTAGAGTTTTTATTCAGCAAGAAGCTTTTTCAATTAGCCGTGCATTTATTATCTTGAAGGATTTTTGGTTTTAATATAAACGTTATACTGTGATTTTAGTTCAAGAGACTATTGAGAAAAACATTTGGCGCAGTTGCAGAATAGATATTATCAACTTGTGTACATTGTGATGTAAGTGCAAACTGAGTGATCGTTTGAATGTTAATGAATCTTAATGAATTTGTATGGTGTATTGTTTCGTAAAAGTTAAGTGTTCTGCTATTGCGTTGTATAAATTTAAAGCTAGTAACTGATAATAACTTGAAGTAAAGTAAAAGCTAGCATAGTGAATTCAAGGAGTTAGGTTCGTTAAGCAATACCATAGGTTTTAATGAAATTGAAGCTTCGAACATTAAATACAGTCTTGAAATAGGCTATCGTTGAGGTACAGTGTAGCTAAGTTATTAACATGTAGAATTTCGGTTAGCAAATAGTTTGTGGAAACTCTGCATATTTTCAACACGCATTTGTATATATTTTAATGCTGGAGAGAAGGGGTGATAAATTGAATTTAGAGGAAACACAAATTTAGAAAGTTGCAAATTGAAAAGTATAAATGCTACATAATTGCTTGTTAAACTTTTTTTTCTTTCAGATGCGTGGAAGGATATGAGATTGAATTAAATCAGTGTTTCCAACCTGTGGGGCGCTCCCCTCCCAGGGGGGCGCGAGACTGTTGCAAAGGGGGCATGCAGCTGTTTCCAAAATATCATTTTCGAATACAAACCAAAAAAGTCGAATAGGTGCCAAAAAAATGAATCAGCAGTATACATAATCCACAATCCTCGCCGCGAATTTTTCGGGTACAAATGCTAAAACATCCCATCCATATTCTTCTTGGAACGAAATATCTGGCTTTCGCGTTTGGAGCCGAGCACCGGTGGGGCGTGGAATCAAAAGATAAGCATGTTGCGATATGTGATACTTCCGGCTGTGCGCGCACGGGGATATGTGAGACTTCCGGCTGTGCGCGCGCAGCCAAGAACTGAAAAACAGAACTTTGAGAACTCGTGCTGGACTCGTGATTCGCCTTTGGAACTAGAAAGAATATAGACGAAAAGGTAAGCACTTTTTACCTTTATATTTATTGTAATAAGATGAATACAATAAAGCACTCGCAACATCCCGAGTATTCTCGTGCTTACTCGCGCCAAACTTCAGTAAACAGAAGCATCTGATTGTTTCTGTTTTCTATGAACAGAATTAGTTCGTTAGTAGTGCTTGCGATAACCACGTTGATATATAGAATGAAACGCGTCGCTTTGGTAACTTCTAAATAAATTAACATTGAGGTAAATTTCATAACTGTTATAATAGTACCTTATTGACCAGGAAATGTTAATTTAATGTTGAGTAAGTTTTTCGGCGCGAGCGCGAAGTAACAGGGTTACAAACATCCGAAACAATAAAATAACATCCTGGCCGATGTTAATATACTATTTTTTCGCTACTAGCGCTTTTTTACTTTCTCGTAAATTTACCAGTAACCGTTTTAATTGAGTAATATGAATATTGTTATTGGAAAAATTCACGTTTATGTAAGAAGAGCGCAAGTTATTTTTATGTCGTTTATATTCCAGTAATTAATTTTGACAAAAAATAGTTTTTAATTCTACATTTAAACGTTATCCCAATTAAGACTGATATTTAATTTAAAAGAAAATATTGATATAATTGTATTTTAAATTAATATAAAGTCATTGATTTAAAATAATACTCCTTTTAGATGGATAAATACGTAACTGGCTTGAAAATAAAATTAAATGAAGCAGAAGCAGAGAGCAAAAGAAAAGATGATGAAAATATCGGAAATACATCTTCGCAAAATAGTAAACCTAAATGTAGAAAATATGATCCAATGTACTTATCATTAGGATTTACATATAAGGTTATTAATGGCCAAGAACGACCATTGTGTTTGCTGTGTATGAATACTTTGGCCTCAGACAGCATGAAACCAAATAAATTAAAACGACATCTTGAAAAAGTACATGCAGATCACGTTGGCAAGACAAGAGAATTTTTCCAAAGAAAATTAGAGAATTTAAATAAACACCAAGAATTGTTTTCAAAGACCATGTCTGTAACACAAAAAGCATTGCTTGCGTCTTATAAAGTTTCTTATAGAATTGCTAAATTAAAAAAAAACCCATTCAATAGGAGAAACTTCGGTGCTACCTGCAGCTATTGACATGATAGAAACGATGCTCGGTGAATCATATGCTGATCAACTTAATGATGCTCGGTAAATCATTTGCTGATCAACTTAAAATCATTCCACTTGCAGATAATATGGTGGGAAGACGAATATCCGATATATCTGAAGATCTTTGCGATCAATTAATAGAAAAAGTAAAACTATCTTCTTTCGCGTTGCAAGTAGATGAGGCTACCGATGTTCTTAAGGATGCACACTTGATAACATATGTAAGATATGTTGTGGAAACTGATGTTAGAGAAGACATGTTATTCTGTAAACCTATTGAATGCAATACTACAGCATGGGAAGTTTTTAAAATCATTGATAATTTTTTTAATGAAAATGGCATTCTGTGAGAGAACTGTGTTGGACTATGCACAGATGGAGCTCCATCTATGGCAGGAAAAAATGCTGGTCTACAGGCACTAGTTCGAAAGGTGGCTCCTCGTGCAGTTTGGACGCATTGCATGATTCATAGACAATCACTTGTTTCAAGAGATATGGGTGAAGATCTACTAACAGTATTTGAAGTTATTACAAGAGTTGTAAATTTTATCAAAAATAGCCCATTAAGAGGAAGGCTTTTCGCAAAATCGTGTGATGACATGGGTTCAGAATATAGATCACTTCTATACTATTGTGAGGCACGTTGGCTTTCTCGTGCCAAAGTACTTCAAAGGATGTTTGAGCTAAAAGAAGAGATCGCCATATTTCTTAGTGATAATAATAGAGATGAAGCACGCTTGTTTTATGACACGAAATTCCTTGTAATACTTGCGTATTTAGTTGATATTTTTCAAAGACTCAGTATTTTAAATAAATCAATGCAAGGGGCTCAAATTCATGCTTTTACGCAGAAAGACAAGATTACTGCATTTATGAAAAAATTGGAACTCTGGATAATAAGTTTGAAAAATAATAACTTTGACATGTTTCCCACTTTTAAAATTACCTGTCTTGCTGATGAAATAGAAGAAAGTAAAGTTTTTATTAATAATCATTTGACCAGTCTATGGAAGCAATTCTCGTTGTACTTTAAAAATCTTGACATGTCCAAATATGAATGGATTAGAAACCCATTTGTGATTGAAAAATATGATTATTTTGGCCTTACGACAGCAGAGCAGGAAATGATAATTGACTTATCTAGTGATAGCACATTAAAGCAGATGTTTCGAGATGAAAATAATATTGTTACGTTTTGGTTACGAGTAAAGGACGATTTTCCTACTTTGACAAACAAAGCTTTAGAAATTTTATTACCATTTGTAACATCTTACCTATGTGAAACTGGTTTTTCTACAGTAGCTGTCTTAAAAACAAAGTATCGATCTCTCTTAATGACTGAAAAGGAACTGAGAACCGCGATTTTTTCAATGATACCACGGTTTGAGAAAATTTGTGCTGAAAAACAAGCTCAACCGTCGCATTAAATTTTTATGTTGTAGTAGTATTAATTATATATTCTTTTTTTGTTTTGTTATTATATTTCTTATAATAAATATATTATATTTTTACATAATATTGTATATTATTTTGTAGCCCATTAAATAAATTATAATATCAGTTGAGTATTTATGAAATTTGATTTTTATATAAATTAACGGGATGCAACAATTTGTTTTTTAAAGGGGATTTATTTTTTTTAAAGGGGGGCCGCCGGTACAAAAAGGTTGGAAACGACTGAATTAAATGGTGATGTCACAAAGTTTTATCCAATGAAATTCAGACTTCGTAAAAATTTACATTTAATTTTATACATTTAACTTGATGATTGTAAAAACTGGCTCATGTTGTAGGTTTAGAATTAAAAATCTTTCCAAGGTCGGCAAGGTTGCGATTACGTAAATTCCGGTGGGATAAATTTAGGGAATCTTATGTTAATTAACCAGTTATTGTACTTCCTTTTTTTACCATAATTTCCGCTTTTCGTATTCATCACCAGAATGCAAATTAATAGTAAATATTCAAAAGCTGAGATTTTTGTATTTGAAAGAGAGAGGGCTTCTGGCATCACGTATGCGCTACGTGGCTAGTTTTCTGCCAGCTCTAATGGTTGTAAGCCTCTCGCTGCCGATACTTTAATTCTGACGTTGCGGTAGAGCTAGTAAGCCAGCTTATAGTATAGTATTTAGTAGTATCTTCTAGTATAGTATCTGAAGTCCTTGATTACTGTTCAATGTTTGATTTAAATTGCACTGTTTCATTTATTTTTTCGAATTTACCAGGAGTTGTGGCCATTGTAGCCGTGTCATTGTGGTACAAGATCGTGCACTTATAATCTAAATTCTATTTAAATAAAAGGGTTATTTTAACCTTCTCAAGACTTTCTCCTTGTTTTCAGACTCGACAAAAAATTCATGCTTGTTAGGGTTATAGGACTAATGTAGCGTTATCAAATTAAGTGTAACCCTATAACCTTACTTATCCTTTTAAATAATACTAATTATTTATCTCACGTAAGGAATAAGAACGAAATCTGTCAATAAATTGACTGAAATGTTTCATTGAATTAATTCTAAAACCACCATGAAGAGATAAAATAATGCTGAACCTTTATCAGAGCCACAAATTGCTACGAATCTCGGCAGACAAGTTCTTCTGAATACATCGAAATGCATGTTTCGTTTGCATTTTTGGTGACTGGCCCGGCTTCTAGCACAAGTGTAATAGCGAGAACAGTCATCTGGATCTGGAAAATTACCCCACGGAAGTGGGCATCTGAAGGAGTTTCTAATCCAGTTTCGACCAGCTATGTCATCATAATCCTCGCTTAGTGTTTCTAATGAAAGGAAATAAAATTAGTCAAAAGATTAAGAAAAAACGTGAATTCATACTAGTTGCATTTATAATAGCATATGATATCAAAAAAACTAATAAATAAATCTCATCTATTAGTTATTAAAAGTATTAGCCTTTACAGGACATAAGTAAATTTATGAAACAGCTAAAGTTATAAAGAAACGTTTTCTACTTTATGAAAGCAAAAGTATCCTGAATATTATAACATTCAATATAGTTATTTAGGTAATATTTTAGGATCAAACATAATAAAAGTAAATAAAAACTAAATTTCAAATGAAACATAATGCAGTACAATGTCTGAAGTCCGGACATCCAATATCCGTACCTCAGGACCACCAGCGGAAAAAATAAATAAATTAATTAATTAATTAAAAAAAAGAAAGATTAAAAAAAATCTGAAAGGTTTCAGATTTTAAATTACGTCCAAAGGGTCGTTTTTTAACCTTTTGTGTGCTACCTTTATTTATTAAATATCATGTTCTTCGCATTTAAACCATAAAATTCAGTTCAACACCAATATCGCAAAATAATTTAAAAATTAGTATATCTTTAGAATTTCCGATACACAGTTCCTGCGCTTTAGATAAAAAGGTTTTTTTCTTCCCGTAGAGTATTGCCATTGCTCGCTTTTAAATCGTTTAATTTGTTCATAAAAAATTCGTTAAAGTTTTACAAAATATGAAATAGATAATAAAACAAATTCCAAATTCAGGCTTCCAGATGCGTATATTCGGGTGGAAACGTACGTTATTCAAAACTGGATGGCTCTAGGTACCGTTGTTTTATCACATATATATACATTTATGCAGACTCTTCATTACTTAATTTCTTTAAATATAATACAGCGCTGCAAGATTTGGTGGCAACAGTTTGAAAAGTGATTCAGACTTTTAATGTTTCCAACGCAAAATCGCAAAACGAAAACAATAGTCCTTCAAGGACAAAGCCCCTTTGGGCTAATAATAAAAAGCAAATTACGTAGTCTAGGAATGGAGCTTATGAAAACATAAGCAAGTTGTGTGTCGTTTATGTGATTTTTCTCCAAACTAAATGAGAATTTGGAGAATTTGACACATTCCCAATTCCAATTTTCTATTCTGAAGGTGGCAAGAAAAACTGTGCGATTTCGGGATTTATTTTTATTCTTCTACAGGCGATCGACGAAAACATCAAAAATCATGCCTTTTAGGCATTTTTTTAAACCATTCGTTATACAGTTTTTGGGAAGACATCGGAGGGAAAGGAGAGAGCAAGGGGCTGAACTAATTAAAGCACATGTTATAATTTAATTTAGGATGGTGCTCAGTTCTATGTATATTTGTAAAGGTAAAGCGTACATTTTTCACGCAAATGGTTGAGACCGATTTTTTGGAAAATTCAAGAAGTAAACTATTTGTATCGTAACAAAATACGATAGCTGCTTTAAAAAAATAATTGACCAAAAGGTAGGCACAGCACTAGAAGACTGACTCTAGCAAGCAAACGATCTTGACATACTTTCACGGCGATGTTTTCTTATTTTCACAGTCACTTGATACTTTAAAGTAAAACATACTGGGGTTGCGGCAGCAGGCAGATATCCTACCGGCTATTAATTAAAATGTAATATTTTGGAAGCATAGAAGAGGAATCAGCTGAGGGTGACGGCGTACAGATGAAGATATTAAAAAATGAAGAATTTCCAGGCTTTATTTCCGCGCATATAAAATAATCTTCATAGATGTTTATGGAATCATAATGAAATCTGAGACATTTCTATGATTCAGTCATAATGAAATATGATAGATTACTATGTACATTGGTTCTTAAAATTACTACGCAGGCATTTTAAACGGAAAAGCAGAACAGCAGGGATATTTTAGCAGTGGAGGCAGCTAGGAAAAGAATGACGTAATTACTCACAAGAGTATTTATACCAAGTTTAATGCACGAGTACAGCTAATCTATGATTGGTTAGTTAGTAGCGTTAAATAACGACAGAAAGATCTCGAATTTGGGAGAAAGATATAACAAAATACAATAGCTGCTGTAAAAAAATAATTGGCGACCTCAAAATTAACATTCTAGATTTCGGGCTCTCCCCCTAAAACGTCATCTGTTCTCCCAAATTCGAGATCTTTCTGTCGTTATGTAACACTACTAACTAACCAATCATTAGGTTAGCTGTACTTGTACATTAAACTTGGTATAAATACTCTGGCGAGTAATTACGTCATTCTTTTCCTAGCTGCTGCCATTGCAGAAATATCGCTGCTGCTCTGCTTCTCCATGTAAAATTCCATTTATATTCAGTATCGGTCTGTACGCTTCATAATGTGATATTGAATATTAAAATATTCGAGCAACCCACCGACTGTGAAATACGTTCAGTTATCTGATTCTTAAGAGAAAGAAACGGGAAAGCTGAGTATTGAATGTCAAATTCGTGAAGTGTGCTGCTATACACAGTCGTGAAAATAAAGTATAGTGAGTGATAATAAAGTACGAAAATAGGTGCGATTGCTTAAAGTCTAAATACCTGATGGAGAAATGCAAATACTCGTTTTTTTCCTACGATAATTAATTAAACTGACAAGGTAGTTATGCGGAAAAACGCAGAATTATACGTAAATTTAGAAAATAAATGTTTTCATGAATTTTGTTTTTACTTTTGTCTTATATTTATTTCTAAACGGGCGTAATTAAACTTTCATCATGCAATACTGGAGTTCACGTAGAAATATGTTTTTCTCAGATCCAGGATATATCAAGAGCGTATTGTATTTCTGCACACATAAACCAATGAATGCACCAACTATGCGCAAATGTAGTACGGTGTTCTTGTTGGCAGTAACGAATGGCAATTAGCAATATGTGAGCAACAGTGCATGGCAAATTCAATATTGACCAACACAAAATGTTTCTGAAAAAACTGTCAGTCCTCGTTTGTCCTTCACAGCATTTGACAATCTTCAAACCCTTTTGTTACTCAGTACTTATACGTCATTACGAAGCTCGACTGCCTTCCAATTTTGAAGACTTCGGAATTCAGAAATTCATGGCACCTAGTTGCTCTTAGAGCAGCTGTACAATTCAGCATCCAAACAGAACAGCCTTTAATAATATGTAGTGACTCAGCTTCCAGTCTCCAGGCCATCCAAGGTCAACGATGCAAAACTTTAAACAGTGAAAGAAATTTAAAAAATACTGCTTTCCTTGCCGGAGAACAAGAGAACAAAACTCAAATGGGATCGTACACATACTGGGGTTTTTGGTAATGAAAGAGCCAATGAAATAGCAAAACAAGCAGCCATAAACCTAAACACTAGAACCCTCTTCATGCAAGCCCCTAGCTTGCATACGAAGGCCGCAACATATTGTCAACTCATGATACAGTGGCAGACTAGTTGGAATGAGGACTTCACAGGAAGAACAGCCGGAGACCGGAACAGCGCAGTTAATGCAATTCCTCACTGGTCATGGCCCTTATTTGAATTATTTAAACAGTTTCAGACTTCGTGACAGTGAACAATGCAACTGCGGCGAAGATAGGGACTTCGATCATTACATCTTCGAGCTAACGAGCTAAAACAGATAATGAACATTGTTGCTCTTGGGCTAAAACACTTTTAATAACCTATATGCCATTAAGCGTATCAATGAATTCACTAACGTTTCACTTCTGATTTCCAACAATTCGGAGCCATGATGTAATTCTCGCCGTAGTGCCGTGATTGCATGTCATGTTAATTTTCAAATTTTCGGCACTTAATAGAACTATGTTCATGTATCTTCTCATCTCGTGCATGTTTTCCTATGTCTTCAAGTTAGTTCACTCGCTCCCCTTCATTTCCTATTTTATTTTATTTTATTTTTCTTAATTGCATCACTTGACAGACTTTGGAGAACTTGATCCAAGACACTAAAAATGATTTTAACCGTCGACGGGACCTAAGCAGGCTGACAAACACCTTTCCTAAGCGGATCGCCTATTCCGCCGGCGGAGAAAAGGAAACAAATGTTTTCCTCATGTATATAGTGCTCCAACAAAAGCCTCGGATTTAATGTTTAAGTAAACAAAATGCTTTATCTTCAGGAAATGGGAAATATTTTGACGTGTTTGCAAAAGGTAAATGTTCCGATTTAAGAATTAAAAATAATATATGGCATATTTCTTCTGCAACAGCACCCTCTCTCAAGGAAATTAGTAATCACTTTCTCGCTTATCTGCCTAACGAGGTGGCTAATGATACATTCAATTTTCTCTTTACATTTTGTTGTTTTTGTTTCTCTTTTTCAGATTTTTTGTGCTTGGAAGTTCAGATTTTGTATTTGAAATAACATTGTCAACAACAAAAGCGATGTTGTTTTCAGCACATCAACTAGATCGAAAGAGTGGTTATTAAAAATCTGCTGTCAAATTTATGTCCTCGAATTCCTTTATCAACCTCAACCTATTGTTTGATTTGGTGCATGTTCCCATCCGAAGACTGTAAGAAGCTTTCTAACAGTCTGTCTATAACACTCATTCTTGCGATGAATTTTAAAATCAAAACTCGCTGTTCCTTTTTATAGCGTTCCATGTCCAAAGAGTTGCAATGAAGTTGTGAAACGAGCTGAGAATGAAAAAATGCTAGTTTTAGCAGGTCAAATCAAACATGACATTTTTAAATTGGAATATTTACCTATTGTAAGTATGTAAAAATATTTTTCATTTTCTTAGAACAGTGTTCTTTTGGGCATATTAAATCCGGTTCTTTTGTTGGAACACCCTATGTTACGTAATGCAGTCCAATCTCCCATAGAGAATCTATCACGAACGCATTCAACCTTCTTTGAAAATAGAGAGTGTGAGCTTTCCTATAATTAAATCTATCAAGGAAATGCAACATGCTACCAGTTTTTGACGTAAGGAAGGTAGAATGAATAATTTATTTCTGATTTTATTACTACGATTTTTTTCCTGCAATACTCTGGATTTATTAAAATGCTTGCAAGATATAAAAGGAGCAAATTTAGGATCTATGTTTGCACTATAGGACAATTATTGTCTACACTGCAGAATTTATGAAAGATTATTTTTGCAAAATGATGGCAGTAACTTTTGACTCTATACGAGTCAAAGCATGAGCCTCTACGAGGAGCATGAACCTCAAGTAGCAGAGGCATGAGCCTCTACGAGTGACTAATTGCTAAGGGCTCGAAGAGGACCTACTAATTACTACAGGCCTTCCCATGATATTGGGCTTTTTAATGCGTTTGTTTAAAGTTCTTGTTACAGAAATCTTACGGAAATAATCGTTGTTTCAGTAGTGGTAACAGTGTATATCCGTCTCGGAACTTTGAAAATGTTGAATTTTATATTATTCATGGTAATAAAATTTTAACTGAACTAAGACATGCCAGTAATAATTTTATGGCAAACAAAATTTAACGTAGCAAAAACAAAGTTTTTGTTGTTACACTTTTAAAGCTCCAATGATTATAGCCTTCTCTTATCAATTCAAATAATGCAAGAGTAACTGAATAAATTTATCTAAATATTCTATTCCGTAATCTTAGTTTTGACCTTATCTATTGAATACATGTAATATAAAAATAGTGCAAAACAGATACGTGTTTCGATTAATCAAGTTGTAAGTTAAAACAATAATATCACTTATCTGGGTCTAAAGTCTTCTAATACTATTTCATTTATGCTTAGCATAAAGAGGAATTATTTTTCATATTTTATATTAAACTATACTAAAATAGACTTTGAGAAGTTTTGACTGTGCTTTATCTTTTGCTCTTTATTCGACAACAAATCTATATATAACGTATGCAGAAATTAAATCTCGTTCTTAAGGTACTTTGATACACAGTGGCTACACTAGGCTGTCACTAAAAGCGCATTCTAATCTAGTTCGGTGGCATCATTTAAAGGATCTACTAGAATAATTTATACTCATTGCCTTATACAATCAATAAACATGAAAATGATTTAATGAATGACATAGATCACTTCTGCCAAATTAGGAAGTTCCATCCAATAAGAATTGTTTGGCTAACTTAGGGAACAGTTGAAAAAAAGAGCAATGATATTGCAGGTTTAAGAAAAATAAACTGGTGCGAACAAAAAGAGAGAAGAAAATATTTACATTATAAAGTATTAAATTCAGCTTTTATATGCTAAATACATTGTATACACAAAACAAGCATATGTTTTCACAGTATCAAGAGAATATACAGCGTATGATTATTCCTGGGAAAGGGTGCTTGTGTCCAGTATATAATATTTGAAAACGCAAGCTAAATATGTAGAAACCAAAATAAAATGGATAAACTGCCAACACAGGTGTTAGCCAGTCCTGGCTGTTGGGAAAAAATAATGCATGACAGAGTTAGAGAATAAAATTAATAGCTCTTAAAAATCTGTTCTCTTCTTTTTCATTTGAATAAGATTAAATGACGAAGTTGTGATTAAGAAAAATAAAAGGCGTATGTGACGATTCGTCATTTTTTATTAATACACTACTGTGCAAAACGTAAAAACTGTTTCAGTATCTTTGTAATATCTTTGCAAAAGATCAGCGTTAAGAAATGAATGTTATATCACAAAGAGCTCAGTGTCTCGTAGAGGGTAAGCTTTTGCAGCAACATTGTCCACTCCTCTGTAAGCGCCCTTTTTAGTTGGTAGATATCATAGAATGGATGTGGGCGCACCGCAATATGTATCCATATAACATCAAACACGTGTTTTATTGGACTAAGAAATCAGTACTTTAGAAGCTGATTCATACAAGAAGTATCCTTACTTTACAGTAATTCATCTGCTACGCACATACGATGCGCTGTGGCATGATCTCCATAAAAGGAATTCAGACCCAATGGTGCTTCGGAAAAATCACACAGGCAAATTATAACTTTACTGAAATAGTTATTTGCGGTTATGGAACGACAGTCAAAAATGTGGAATTAAGCATAACCATTTGCTGCCTGAGACCATCATCACAGTTGCACTTCCATGCGATATCTTTTGGTAATGTTTTCATGACAAACCATGTTCTTATCTTTGTCTTTCTCTCCAGGGCAGCAACACTGAGAATCTTTCACAAGAATAAAGCAACTTTTATCAATGAAGAACTATATGGTCTAGCCCCGGTGATCTTTACCCTATTATAAACTGTGTTAAGTTTCAAATTCTAAAGGGATCTAACACTGAGCTCATCAAGTAAAACGCTCAAGTCCTCCCCATTCAACTGCTGTACTAAAAGTTCTATGGACAACTGCAGTTGCTTTACATGACTGTCTTCAGTTTTGCATCGATGTCTCTTAGTCTATACGCCTATAAATTCATCTTTCAATGACACTGTTTTCTTTAAGTAGCTATCGCCGATCTTTCTGACAGCTGAGGCTTTGAAGATTTTCCGACATGTAGACTATTTCTATGGTGATACCAGACGCTTTGACTACACAATTGACATTAGATCGTTCATTCAGCTTACCAAAGATACGATCTGCGGGGAGTCGTTTAAACGTTTTCTCGTAGATACGATCTCTCTAACAATGTAAGAAATCACTTTATCAGGACTGAGTGTTCTGTGCATACTTTTGGCGAACATTGTCGTAACAGTGTCAAAGTCCTGATCTCGAACAGGGAGCTGAATGCAGCTATGTTCTGGTAAGTGGTAGAATAACTGCACGTAAGAAGGGTTTAAAATCCCCTTTTATTAAACCCTATATACAGCCACTTCCCAACTTAGAAGGGATAACAGAAAATAATGACCGCACTTGGGTCTAAACTGAACAATCAAATAATTTAAAAAATAAAGTTGAGTAGAAAATTAAGTAGTCGTTGCTCTCAGAGCTTTAAACGCGAGGTTGGCCTCTATTCTAAACTATTAATGGTGCATAGCAAGATTTGGCTAATACTAACGCACTTAGATTACTTCAATAAGTATTAGAGTAACAGCGCTAAGGCTTAGAATTTAAATACTAGCTAGTCAGGTGGACGTCGAACAGAGCCGAAGGGATCTGAGACTAAAAAGCTCTCACACTGAGAAGTTCCTTGCTAACCTTTAAATACAAAACTTGGCTCCACTTCAAATTAGCATAAAGCTGAATCGCGTGCTCATTCTAACGGGAAGTTGAAATAAGAGTTCACAGGAAAGGGAAATTAACATAAAACTTTGTTAGTTCAAACTAAAACCTTGCAACTTGAACCTCTTAAAACATACATACTTGCTTTTTTCATGCCTATGTTTTTATCCCGTTTTACACTATCGTGGGACGTACTACATTACTTGTCGAAAACATACATATGCACACCTTCCTGCCATTAAGTATCACAAATCGCGAAAAGCTTTTCAGCGTTCTATTTTTTCCGCATCATTGCATAAAATACTGTGGATTTTTAAGTTTTGCCCAGCATCTGTGATTACAGTTCGCAAGAACAAATAGATAAAATATCGTAAAAATGTCAACTGATCGAATATTTTGCGCTTGCTCAATATTCTAGGCTGATAATAAGAGCGGGCGATTCGAGAATACAGTTTTAAATTTTTTAGTTCCTATTCAATGCTTTCTATTTTATAATTTTAAAGCAATATTCAATATATCTTGTGAAATTGAGAAATTAGCACTGAATAAAAGAAATGATATTAAAAAGTTAACATCACATAGTATTTATATATCCCATTTAATACATTAATTAATAAGGAAGAGGCTCTAAGTTAATAACACTTTTTTATAAAGCTATTAATTGTTTGTCTGCTGTAAAGGGATTAAAAAACCATGTTAGCCTTTATGTTAGAGCTATCGAAATCATTTAAATTAAGGTCTGTCTTCCATACGTGTGTAATTCATATCTTGTGATAACTATTTACGCTGTATATACACTCGTATCTAAAAATTAAGCAACAAAAGTTAAAAGAAAAGGTACCAATATAAAAAGGTGAATTAGAACATAGAATTTACATATGAGATAGAAGTTTCATCGCCGAATGCAAACAGGCAACCAAAATTAGCATAAAACGCAATAACGCACTCACACCACAATGCCTTAAAAGGGTCATGCCGAATCTATGGTAGCAATAATCCCGTGTAATCCAAGATAGCGAAAGCGGAAAGCATGAGCCGAAGACACCATTTGCTCGTTTAAATCCGTTGGGTGCAGTCAGGATGTTTCAAGCCGATGCAAGACAATCCGCTGTTGTGAGAGAGCTGTACGTGCATGTCAATATCCTCAGTAGGCTGTGGAATCGTTACCAAAGGGATCGAACCGTTGTAGAAGACGTGGGGCTGGACCCCACGTATTACAACGATAGTCGATCGCTTCTTTTTCCTATGTGCAAAACGCCGTAAATCACTAATAGCAAGACAGCTGGCGTCGCATCTCTCGCCGAACTGTGTCGCGTCGACTGCATGAAGGTGGACTGTACGCTCGATGACCTAGAGGTCGAGTGGTGCAGAGCTATTTGGAGAGTGAAACCATTTCATATCTACAGTGGCCTGCTAGATCACCGGACCTCAATTCCATAGACTATACGTGGGACACGTTCTAACGACGGATAGCGGTCGCAATGTGCCGAAAGACACCCTTCTAAAGCTTCGACATGCATTACTACAGGAATGAATGCAACTGCCACCACAAGCGATCAATGATAGTATTGCCACCTTGCCTCGCCGTTATCAGCTACGCATTTCAACTAGAGGAGTTATTAACGTGACTTCTATTAGTTAGTGACGTAACGTCTATGGCACATTCTTCCGACCAATTTGGTCTTTCCCGAGTTGATGGTGTTCCCGAGTTGATGTGTTTTTGTATGCGTTTGCTTTATTGTTTGCTATGGAATCTAGTAATGCCACACTAAACTCTTGGATCAGTTTCAGGCATATCCATGAAATAAGTTTTGTTTTATTCCATGTTTTGGTTCTGTTGCTAATTTTTTTATCGGGAGTATAGTATATACTTTTACAATTTGCTTTGCGTGTTCTGTGTACACTTGTTTGATGTTTGCTCGACTTCTGCTTGTCAGCAAAGAAATAAAAAATGTACTTCATTTTGCATTTCATTTTTAAATTTCACCTATTTTTCATTCACTAAAGTACTGCTTTATTTGCTTTATAAACTGATGTATTATAAACTAATACAGCGGGTGTCTTTATAAATTTCCCGTTTAGGCAAAATGTTTCTTTCTTTCTTTTAAAACAAGAAAAAAAAAGCGTCATGAGACACATAAAGTTTAAACCGCAGGCCATAGTTTAACCCCTCTGATTAATCTTAAATTATAGTACTCTGCATTATCAGTAAAATAAAAGCTTTCATCAAGATTTTGAATGACTTTTATTTATTTGTTTAATTATTTTGAGTAATAGCCTTGAACGAAAATGAATTCAATCTATTCCGTTCTTTTTCTATTTGATAACATTAAAATTACGAAAGTTCCTTCTTTTTTTCTTAAAAAAAAAGAGATGGCAATCAAACCATTTACGAATCACCTACTACACAGTTAAAAAAGTTCAGATTAGGTTCGCAGATAAAAGTATAGTTACGACAATGAAAAATGTTACCAAAAATAAACAGTGTAACTGAAGGAAGATATTATCTGCTGTGTGTGAATTCTGTGTCGATACTTTGGATTAATTTGAAACGCAATGCATTGCGCATGATTTTTTTTATCAAGTTACAGTTTACTAAAGCGAAAAGCTGTATGACGGAATGTAAAATCTCACGTCCTATATTCCAGTATTCTCTCGCAACATTTTTCGTCTTAAAAAAGTTTAAACCTGTACAGCAATAACAACAACAAAAAAGAAATGTTTCAAGTAAGTTTCCTTTTACTGTTATTTAACTATTTCATTAATTAAATCTAAATTCGTCTCGTTTTGCAAAAACAAGCATTTAACTTCTACGAAAAAATAGTTCCTTTTTTACCTTGTTCCATTATACTTACTGAGGCTGCAGTTTAGAAAGATAGATTCATGATCTTGCAAGGAATAACTTTTTTTTTAAACTTCTTTTTCCTTTTATTTTTCTCTCCTTTCTTAACTTGTCCACTGTAGAATTAATGCTTGACTGCGCCATTAAGTTCTATAAACAGTTTACCATAAGCCCTCTTATGCTTTTAGAGTTGTCACTTTCTCATAAAATGTTGATCACCTGCATTTTGATGTACCTTTCATTCAAAAGTAAATATTCAGTGATTTCGTTCGAGAAAATAGAAGATCATACATGTTTCAGCAGAGAGTTTTTAAAAAATGAGCCGCGATAGCAATGCGTATAGCTTGTAATTATGATACGATGCATGGTTTGTATTTTCAATATATTATATTATTATGCATAAACCAAATTTTATACAAAATTCTTATCAGTTTATACGCATGTTTTCTGTATTCCACTTATCTGGGCGTAAAGGAGAAAAAAACAGATTTAATTTCTCTTGATTGACTGATCATCGAATAAGATAGTCATAATGATTGTTTACAAATAAATAATAAAAGTGTAAATGTTGTGTTTTAATGACTATTGAAAAAATGAAAAGAATGAATGTAAGTTTTCTAGAGTTTTGTGTTTTTCACTCAGTGCGCTTTATTTCAAATTAAAAAATCTGATTTGGCTACCACATGACTTCCTTGTACGCCTGTTAATTTTTTGCACTTTTTTTTTTTTGCTGCGCTTCACTTAAATTTATTGCTTCGAATTATTCAAACTTAATTAACCGATCTATCAAGGCAAGTAAAAAATGTCATCAAAAACTGCAAATTTTTAAATTAATATCCCGGCTAATTTTTGTCGTACGGGAGTTAAACTTTGTCAAACCTCTTGCATTCCTATTTTTTTCGTAACAAAGGTAAAACTTTCCCAAATATAAATATAGGAACCAGCGGGCAGCATTAAGAGTTAAATTTAGTAATTTGTGCAATTTTTTTTAAATTTGAAATTCCCCAAACATGACAAATTTTATTATTTAAAACACTTCTGTAATTGCAAGTACGTATGAGTTTACCATTAACAGTTGCGAAAATAAAACTCGGATAAGGGCTTTTAAGCGGGGTAAGGAGGCGGCATCACTTCCCAACTATGCTCCAATAGGTTTTCACGAGTTACTAAAGATGTGTGAGGACTCGCATTTGTCATGATCAAACATGATTCCTTTAGAAATTTGCCATTTCTAGCCTTTCTTCTTTGATAGCTTCCTCAAGTTTCATAAGCTATTGGCAGTAAGCGTCTGACTTGATTGCTTAGTTGTTTGAAAGCAGTTTAAAATACACAACACCATGTGAAGTATAGTTTAATTTTATAACAGTTCTTTTAATTTTAAAGCCCCTTTTCTGTCAATTCTTGTTTCCACTCTCAACTCCCTACCAGAATGAGTTTTCAGAATCGCTTTGAATGCAAATGAGTTAAGGAAAGTTTAACTTAACTTTGTGAGAGAAAGTTAGGAAGTCTCTCGGACTAAGTCTCTCTTGAAGCAGTTACGCTAGGCCGTATTATTACGTGCCTTTTGATATTTGCCGGATAGTTGATATTTGCCGGATAGTTTAAATTAAGGACCAACTACATTAGATACTCGTGTTTAGCTTCGGCTAAATCTCCTTTAGTTACTTATAGGTTAGTTCTTATTTCTTATTCTGTGTTTAAGCACAAGTAGAGGCTTTGATGTAAGCTCGAGAAAGGGGCTAACTGTTATCTTACTTTGAATGAAATAAAGTGTAGTTTAACCTTAAGTCTACATCTTTAGTTATTTGAACTCAGCGATAAGTCGTTAAACAGTTCACTGGGTTCCTCGACGTTCATCTTACCCAAAAAAAGGAGGGAGGACCCCTACAACCCTTGTAATCCCAAGTAATTGACAGCATGATCTTCTTCTGATGCAATTTACCTTTTAATACGATTTCTATTGATTCATCATGCTTGAACCATGATCGTTTTCGATTGATGTTAGTGTAGACGATCCATTTTTCATCACCAATGATAATTCGTTTTAAAAAAAGGGTTGATTGCATTACGTATTGCAAATAGCGATTGTGTTAAATGAATTTTTTTCAAATAATGCGGAACCCAAATATCGAGCTTCTTAATGAATTCAAGACATCTTATGCGATTTTCAGTTGTTGTGTGTGATACATTTAACCATTTCCCAAGCTTTTTCGCAGTTATGTGAAGATTCAATTCAGTTATGGCTTAACTTTGTCATCATCTACTTCAGAAGTTGGCCAGATCGTGAAAAATCTGCAGAACGAAAATTTTTAAACCATTTCTGATACATGCGTTCTGTTAAAAAATCAGCACCATAAACTTCGTATACTAAACTACATATGTCTTTGTAAACCTCACCCGCGTTCTTGCCTTATTGCAAATTAAAAGTAGGAAATGCTATTTTTTAAAATCACTGAGATAAAACTATTAAAAACTTGTAATAAACTTAGTTTAAAATTTGTGCTGGTATGCATCAAAAACGCACATTATAAAATAAAATAAAAAAGTAGTACATATATAAAATAAGGTAGAATTGTGCATTATATAGTAAAGTCAGTAAATTATTGTTGATTTCTGGGAAGACGGCTAACTTGTCAAGAGGAGTTAGTCCTTCCTCAAAAATTCTGCAGTAATTTGGGTATGATAGTGTTTCGTCTGCTTCGTATGTTTGAATGAATTCTTTCCAATCGCGAAAAACTAACATATAAAATTCTGATTTAAATTAATAATTTTCAAATAGCCGAAGGTAATTCTCCGAGACTATCAGAAAGGACATATTTACCAAAACGTTGTTATAAAACTGTTGGGAAATATAGAAGTA
This sequence comes from Stegodyphus mimosarum, assembly GCA_000611955.2. Taxonomy (NCBI): domain Eukaryota; kingdom Metazoa; phylum Arthropoda; class Arachnida; order Araneae; family Eresidae; genus Stegodyphus; species Stegodyphus mimosarum. The sequence goes on from KK118872.1 coordinate 364,994, forward strand.
GAAATTAAAAATTGGCAACACATATAAACTGTGAGAATGTTATAGAATTTAAGCTGTTATATAATTAAAATGTCTTCATTATCTAGATGTTATACCAGTCTCATATATAAAATTGTAACATTCTACGGCTAATTGCTTTGAATTATGCGAGATACATACTTACATATATACGTACAGATTTACATACATATGTGCGTAAATACGGATGCCACAAAAAGCTCCATTTTTAAGTCTATTTTGAATCCATTTTAAGATCCGTTTTGGAATAAAGAATTTTTTATTCTGCTCGTACGTAAGGACGTCAGGCAAAAAAGTAGTCAAAATGGATATTTCCGTTGAAATCCGAAAGACGAAATGTATCGCAATTACAATGCTAGATTTGCGTCGTACAAAGAAGTAAAAATTGCATTTATTATAGTTTACGGCGATATTAACAGGAAGAGCTATGCTGTTGCTTTTGCGAACATTATCACTAACAGAAATGCATACAAGGTTTAAGGAATAAAATTCAAAATGTAATTTTATAGCATTCCTTTAAACTTCATGCGAACACAAATGCATGGCAGTTTAAAAAATTTACAGATATATTTCTTGAGCGTAGGAGAAATACTATTAAAGAAAAGGCAAACTGAGCACAATAAATAATTTCTGAATTCAGTTTTCGAAAAGGTGAGCACGAGTTTAAAAAATAACCATAAATATTTAACTTTAGCTTGCGCAGAAGTATGTTTGAGAAATAACGTATTGATTTGGAAAATATTGTAGAAAGAATTAGCTAAATAAAAATAAGATACAAAATGTCTGCAAAGATGTTGATAACAATTTTGCATCGAAAAGCTTTAAGCTTTCTTGGCGTAGAACAAAAATTAGTAAAAATTTATATTTAAAACTATCTGTGTTACCGACTCTACCCATTAGTATGAGGGAGGAAGTGAGGGATGAAGGCTAACATTTTGCAAATAGTTAGTTGGTCGAAGACTATCGAGCCACAATAGCACAGCATTAAATATTAAAGAAAAAACATTAACGTCATAGTCCAAGGTACGAAGAAGCTGATTAAAAAACGTTAAAAAAATTTTATTACAAAAAAATGACGATCACGCATTTGCAGTAAAATACGAGAACTTGTTTTCCTGGGAGATAATTTTGCAAAATTCTGCGGGGAAAGTGAAAAAAAAAGAAGGAGCAATTCTGGGAAAATAATATACTTCTGTACGATCAGTTTCGAAAAACTGAAAAGAAATTGTTTTTTACAGAAGCCGTGTTAATACATGTTCCTTCAGTTTTTGAACAAGGGGATAATTTACCTCGTCGATGACAACTAATAAAATACACAATTGTAATAAAATAAACCCTATAACTTGATTTTTTGTCTATGTGTCATAAATCTCCTTCCACGCATTGATATACTAAATAAACCTATACAGCAGGCATGTAAAACTCGCGGACTGAGAGTGGCCGTTGGCTTATTTTCTGCTCAACAC
>KK118872.1:366497-384371 GCA_000611955.2 Stegodyphus mimosarum
GGCAAAAATAACGATAACAATACATTATAATATAATACATTAACAAAAACTTCAATTCCATCCAATATTTGATGCATATTCACAACTACAGGTGCTATAAAGGGCTCTTGAGATGGTGCCTTTACAAAAGTACTTTCTAATTCCATCTGTGATTGGGCTGGAACTTTCTCACCTGAAGTTCAGAAAGTGCCAGCCTAATTATAGATGGAATTAACAGGTATTTAGCGCGACTTAATTTTAAAGTGAAAATTCAATGATGCGAGTATCCACTAACTTTACAAGTACTTCCGTGCTTGGTTACAAGAAAACCGCAAATTTGCATCGTACGTGATTTTCATGTTTGGTAGCACCTACCAGTCAGAGAGCTGTTCTTATGAAAAATCAGTCTCCAACGATACGCAGGTTAATAGACACTAAATCTAACTTCTATTCAGTAAGTTGTTAATGCAAATAGTGTCTTTCCACGTATTCGAAAGCTGATTGCAGAAGAAAGATGTCAGGTGTCGGGAAGCATATACGCATCCCATACCGAGCCAAGCGCATAAGGAAAAATCCGTCCACATGATTAGATATAGCTTTAAGTGATATTTCCCCTACCCTTAGGAATGCCTTGATTTTGGTAGGGCTCAAACGTACACCTCCATGCTGTTTGTTTACATTTTTCTAGCAGTACCGAAAAGATTATTACTGCTAATGACGTACGTTGAGTGTTCTGTTACCATGAGATTACACTTTTCATGGCAATGTAGTGTGGTGAATTTAATAGAAAAAATGCAACGACTTTTCTTTTCCCTAGAGAAAAAAATTACTATTTCTTCCAGTCTGCTTACTCCGTAAATGTGTATTAATACTGGGTGCAGAGGGTTTAATAAATGTAGTCTTAGTTTAATGCAGTTCATATTAAAGGTGAGATTAATTATTTATTTCAGGTTCATTATATATCCATTTTCTGCAGATGCAGTCTCCGAAAGCATGAGATAAATCAGTTTTTGTAAATGGCAAAAACGTTGGGAGCACACACAGTAAGTTCACGATATTTGCAGTCAGTCTGAAAGAGTAAACTTTATTTTGGAAGTTAGACTACTATAGATTTGGATGTTTCTTTTCTTATACACATGTATTACATTCAGCGAGAACACTGAATGTACTGGTAACAGAACATTAGAAGACATGGACATTAACATGGAATTAACATATACATTTACAAAGAAAATATTTTCTGCTATGTGAAAGAAGCAAAACGCAAATAAAAGTACATTAATAATATACTTACGAGTATACAGTACATTTACAGATGGGTCGAGATCGTCGTGAAATCCAATACGCTTCGGTTTTTCACTAAATTCATAAATTCAGCTATTTGTATAATCTAAGCATTAAACTTGTTCGTGGGGTTAACAGCATCTTTGAGGAATTTCACAATTTTATTATTCCATAAAAAAGAAATCCATCAGCGGAAAGCTGCATGTAAATTTTTTTGTCTGGAATTATTATTCAAAGAAAATAAATGATAGTTTATATGCTTCTGTGGTACTCATGCGAGTCATTCAACGAAAGGAAAACTATAAGAATCCTGCCTAAACATCATTACGCCAAGAGAAAATTGCGTCATCGGAAAGTATGTCCAATCACGGATACGGACTTTTCCCTATGCGCACCGCGCGGTACGAAATGCTTGTATGCTGTCGGAAAAAGAACAACAGGTATCCATCTATTATCCGGATTTTCTTATGTTCCTTCTGTTTTTTTTTTTTTTTAAGAACTTCAGTATCAAGTTAATATTTCAAGCATTTACTCTCTCACTACATCATCAAGTGTTAAAATTAATCTTCGTTTCATGCCGTCAACACTACTATACTTATGAATATTTGATTCCTGAGTCAGACATTCTAGCTATAAAGTTACAGATATGATTAAACTTGAACTGAGTTGGAATCACAAATTCTGAAATTAATAACTAATTCAAAGTGATCCATCAACTCGTGTTTTGTATAATGGACTAAAAGTCAAGCAATTAAACTCCCTGACAGCATCTGCTTATTTGACTTGTTAGAAATAATTTTATGCATACATTTATGCAAATTGTTTGTAATTTAATTCATTAAATATGAGGCGATAATTTTCGGTGACAACAATTTGAAAGTGATTCAGACTTTTATAGTGATCCAAAGCAAAATCCCATTTTGAGCCTAATAGCCATCCCCGGGCTTAAAAAAAAATTTTTTTTAATTGTATGTTACCTTTATTTATTAAATATCATGTTCTTCGCACTTAAACCATAAAATTCAATTCAACAGCAATATCACAAAAAAATTAAAAAAGAACATATCTTTAGAATTTCCGATACACAGTCTCGCGCGCTGGAGTGTCTTAATCAAAAACTCATAAATGCTTTACAAAATATGAAACAGTTAATAAAAAAAATTCCGAATTCCAAATTTGGGCTTCCAGATGCCAATAATCGGGAGGAAACGTACGTTATTCAAAATTTGTTGGCTTTAGATACCGCTGTTTTATGACAATGCGAGAAACATATATACATTTATGTAGATTCTTCATTATTTAATTTCTTTAAATATAACACAGGCCGATAATATTTGGTGGCAACAATTTGAAAAGTGACTCAGAATTTTAATTGTTTTCGGCGCAAAATGTGTCCCCAAAAAATTAATAGCTGTTCTGGGCTGTCCTTTGGGCTAAAAAAAACCTACTTGTTTTTTTGTTCTATCTCGGGTAGTGCTGTCATCTGGGAATGACGTTTATGGTTTATATGCTACTATTATTCTTCTATGGGAAATATTTATGAATATGACTTGTTAGAAGGTAATAGTGATCTTCGCGCTCGTAGAACAAAAATGATTACCATCATTTGTATTATGGCTGATTATAGAAATGGCTTATTGAGCATTTGTATTAATATTTGCATAATACAAATGGCCAATAAGCCATGTGTATGATAACCGATTATACACTGTCTGTCTCAGATTGTTGTTGTTCTTCATTTGACCACGCAATAGCATTTTCGTTTCTCGTAAGCGTAGTATTTGCATTGATTGCGAGACATTTGATAAAAACTGAGTGAAGTATTGTAATGATGCTGCTTATCTGTAAAAGTTTTTTTGTATTATCATTTTTCTATCCGTAAATAAAATGATACAAAACTTTTCCTTTTCATACATTAGTAGGAATTATATACATCACAGAACTCTCTTTTAAGAACATGCCATCTTTATCGATAAAGCTGGGATTATTTTGAAATATTTATTTTAAAATTACTTATTTTATTACATTTTTAGTTTAAGTTTCCTCATTATGTTATTGAATATCTTATATAGTATATTCTAACCTGCATCAAAGCCTTGGGCGATATTATTGAAGTGCCTTCCACTCTTTCTTTCAAACCAGTTCAGATGACCATACCTGTAATAATTCTGACCTTTGACCGAAGTCAAACAGATTAAAGCAATGGCGGAAACTGAAAAAAAAAATCAGTAGTTATTAATCAGAAAGAGATAGAGTAGCATTACATTAATTTTAATTTGATAGTAATACCGTATTTCCTTGGGTATTTTCCCATTTCTTTACTAATTTTATCGTCCGAAAATCGAGAGAGGAATTTATGCGCAAAATTTAATTTCCGAAGGAAACGTTTGCGGCAAAAATATAACACATGAATAATAGTCGAGAATAAAAAAAGTACAGTTAATTATCAGGAAGTTATTTCGCTAAAAGAAGCCTGCATTCTAATAAGAGCACATAGTAATATTAACATTACGATATGTAATAACGTATTTTCCTTCCTACTTACTTGTAACTTGAATCTACCCCGTTTTTATTGCTGTGTGTGCTACTCGTCAGGCCTCAAATAATCCATAAATAATTGGAGAAGTTTAATGTGCAGCTGACTAAGTAAGATCATAGACTCAATGTTAGTTCGTGTTTGCTTCGCTGTTAGGGGTCTGTATTGTATAAGGCTGGCGCGAAGGTCAACAGTTAAAGAGAAAGGTGACTTTCGCAGCTAGTTTGCGGGGTTTATTTTTGTTAGTAAGCGAGAGACAATCGTGTACGAATACATTTTAAAATCTAGAAGAATTCGTTCCCTGAATGTATTGAGGAAAGAGAAAAATTACAGGAATATTTTTAAAATTTTCAGAACCTGAAGATTAAAAGCTAGGGGGAAAAATATGCGAGGGGAAAATGCGCAAGGAAATACGGTAAGTATTGATTTTAAATGCAATAACGCATAAACCTCTTAATAGATTAATGCTATAATTCACTACCCTGGTTTCGCATTCTGAAAAATTCGTAGAAAGTTTAATCATCATCATGTATTATGTTTCTACTATAAAAAACCATTTTTCTCAGTTTCTATGCAACAAAACCTGTTGAAAAAGGTGCCATTAGAAAACCACTCTTGGTTCTTGATGAATATTACCTGTACTGCATAAATAAAGATTCCTATTTAATAATTAATGAAAAAGAAATTAAATATAATATATTGAATTTACGAAGCAGCTCCAATTTATTCTCTGTTTTTACAGAAGAAAGCGAGGGTCCGAGACAATAACCATTCCATAAAAACCATGTTTATTAATTGATGACACTTATGGAATCGTAATATTTAAAGAGATTATTTACAATTCATTTATAGCAGCAGCAGCTCAATCACTTGTAGAGAAACATTGTTTTTACCGGGTGAAGTTTAAATTCGTTCCTGTCGTCCTTCTGTTTTACGAATATTTAAGTGTTTAATATTTTTCTCATTTATCCTCTTGGATATGAATTAATACCCTACATTTCTCTTCAGCGCGCAGTAAAAATCTCAAAAAAAGTTATACTATTAGAAAAGGATTTTCGAAAGTTTAGTGATGATTAGTAAATATATTACATAAAAGCGTTTTATTGTTGGATAAAAAGCACCTGAAATTAAACATAACATCATGCTAAAAGCAATAAGCTTTCTTATCGGCTCTTAAGTTCACTGAAAACCTCGCGGCCGAAGCGCTGAACACATAGTTTGACTCGAATTAAAATTCTGATTAACGAGTTGACAGTACGGATTTTCGTGGTTTTCGACAGAAAAAAAGAACTCTTTTGCTTTCTTTTTTATTTTCTTTATTTATTTTTTTGAATTATAAAACTGATTTAAAATGTATTCAGAAGAGATTTTTTCATAGCGGCTGTACGTACGCACGTATGTATCTCTCATAACTCAAAAATGAGTGGTCTCAGAACGTTGAAATTTTCTATATAGGACTGCTATAACATGTAGTTGTGCACCTCCCTTTTCGTTGTAATCGGCCGCACCAAAAGTATATATATATATATATATATATACACTCAATATGTTACCCTGCTCAGTGAGCTCAGTTTTTTATTCTTATATGTTGGTAAATTGCGCATTTTTTGCTTTCAAAATTATTGAATTATGTTGTTCTTATCTTTCGGTTAAGGTTTTTACGCTTCTAGTAAATCTGCATGCAATTTTGTAGAATTATGAACAGTTTAAAAGTTTTTAAGTGCGGCTAAACCTAATTTTTTTATCATAACAGCCATATTCGTTTACATTTCAAACTTAGCTGACTAGTGAATTATTTTTTTTTTGCGCCTTCAGTGTCTTTTTGCCGAGTGAGACCAAAAGGAAACTTTTAGTTTTATGCACTGAAAAATCTGCCTTTTTGCCTGCTGGCCGAATTGCTTGTTTTGCTTAGAAACTTTAAATTTAATTGTAAAAGTTTTTTTTGAATTGTTTTAACTGTTCTTGGTGTTTTATGTTTTTCTATATCTTACAATTTTTAATGAAAATATTTTGAGTTTTTACGTGTTTTTGACTTGCCGCGAAGTGAGAACTGAATTAATTGAATGACAAATATATCTCTAATGAATTCGGGGAAATAAGTGCTTTATATTAGCAGCAAATATTGTCGCCAATCTGACTCGAACAGAGAAGAACATTTATATGTAGTGCATGCGCATTAGGAAAGCAACTGTAATAGTAAGCTGAATTGTCTGTGAAAAACGTTTTTTTTTTATTTTTTAAAATTTCTTTTATACATCGTTTTAGATTTGTTATAGTATTTGAATAGAACATGTGGCAATGATTAGATAACTCTTCAGATGATGTAATTTTTGTGCGTTCTGAGTTACAAAATGAGTGATATGTAACGCTATTAAGTGAACCTAGCGCCAGAGTGTCACTATGGTAAATAAATATAGTGAATTTTAAAGAGTGCATTTATTCTATTGTGGTTTATGCGCTATTGACGAAGTAGATTTAATTCAATTCAATAAGTTTAAATAAAGTGCAGGAAAAAATGGGTATAATTTAATATTCTGTACAAGAAAGTCATGCGGTGTACACATCAGCCTTTTTTTAAATGTTTTGTTGAAAGTCCCTTTAGAGATTTTATGGCAAAATACTCTTTCAGAAATTTTGTCGCTCTTTCTTCCAATGCAAGACAAACCCAAAAACACATATATGTTAAAATATAGATGAAAACAGAAATATATTACGGTTTTGTTTATAAAAATCGTTGAAATTTGAAATAAAAGAAATACGAAAATGATGACATTAGTTGTTAAAAAAATTTAAAAGTTATCACGCGCATGGTTGCCTAAAATTGGTTATGTGCATGTCTGCCAGAGTTCAAAAAAAGCTTTTGCGATTTATGTTAAAGTGGTTGCGATAATACGCCAAGCACCGATTTTATACATTCGCATAGGTTTTAGTTAGTACTATATTAAATATTCTGAATGCTTCTTGACTTATCAGAAACACTGTCCTTCATTCGGATCTAAATATAAAGCCATGATATTCGCGTCTGTATATAAGATTAAAGACCATTATATTCTCTTCTCCATGGAAAACTTTTAGAAGAATTACGATAACCCAGTTCTGACTTTTAGTCTAGGAGATTACGACTTCATGACTAAATTGCAGTTTAAATGGCTTGGAACTATTGACCACAGTATGAAGTTATAAATGACATTAATGGCAGTTATAAACGTTTTCTTCAAATCTTTAGAGTTCTGCTTTAGTTTCAATTTCCATGGAAATCATACAAAGATGAACTAGCACAGGCCATCTGTTGGCAGTGTGCTAACTAATGAAATTCGTTCTTCTTCAAGTAATAGTAAAAATGATGGCAACATAATGCATCAATAATTATGAAAATAAAATAATGACATGAATGAAAAGCGGAATAACGCACGTTTCGAAGTAAAAGTTGATCCGTGTATCAACTCAAGTTTAGGATCTCCTTATAAATCCTACCGTATATACCATCAAATATGTGATTAGTTTGCTCTCTAACTTAAATATACCTGTCAGATGAACTGAAGATGCTTGTCAATTAACCTTTCAGGTTTCATTCGAAAAATGCGGATGTGAGTATTGCAAATCGAAAGCAAAATTTTGTCGCCAGTAGTTTCTGTTTCTCGTTTCTTCCAGTTCTGAAGCAAACACATAATTTGGCGTTTTCAAATAACTTGATGTATTTATTCGGTGATAACCATTCTCAAGCAAATGCAAGACTTTTCTCATCAGTTGCCCTCTTGTGTTTCGTGTAAAATAAAGTTCATTTTCGCTATATAATGGAAGATGTCCGTACAAAGAGCTTTGTTTAAAATTACAATTATAATTTTTACTCAGCAGAGTTCTGCATGGAACTGAAGATATTATTATTTATAAGGCGAATGGCAGCCATGCTGATAGTGAAATGGAAGACGATGACATTCACTTTGGACTGGCCTTCGATGACATTCACTTGGAAGTCCATATTTTTTAGAAAATTCCAATTCGAATACCAATATTAAAAAATTTCATTAATGTATGTTAGGGTCAAATGAAATAAAAATAATATTTTTCAGTTATTTAACATATAATATCATTTTTGTCATGAATACTTGTAAATCCTTTTAAACTCATATATACTAACTTAATAATTAAAAAATTTCATTAATGTATATAATAAAATTATCTTGAATCCGGCCGTGTCTGCCTTGCCAAGTTTCTTCGCTAGGCATCTATTACACCACAACCAAGTTCCAAATCATTCATATCATGCCTTATACATATTTAAAACTGAAAGACTTTTAAGCATTACAGATTAGATAATAATAATAATAAGTAATTAAAATTATTGTTCACATATTTGCAAATCAGGTTAAATTGTTTCTGTTGTCTGTTAAAAGTTGCAGATTGTTTTTTGTTCAACTAATCAGTCATCAAGATTTGCTAGCTATGCATGTAAAGCTCGTTAATCTCCTAGAACAATGGAATACATCAGTTATCAAGATTTGCTAGCTATGCATATAAAACTCGCTAATCTCCTGGAACAACGGAATATTCTGAATAAATTGGTGTATTTCAGCAATGGTGAAATCAGTTAGGTATATCTGACTGAACAAATAGATGTTGTTGTGGTGGATTTTATAGGATAAACTGGTTTGGATTTAAGACGCATACGCAAGAAAGCCACTAAAACTCTATGCAGCCAGTCCGTTCAAAACACTGTTAACAGATCGCAGTTTTAGCCATTCAGCAACTGAAGGGTACAATAAAGGATTTCTGTCATTAAACTTAATCACAAAATTTCCTGTACTATATATTTGGTTATCCTATACTTATTACTGTATTTCCTCGCGTACTTTTTCCTTTAGCATTTTAGAGCTAGGTTCTGAAACTTTAAAAAGTATTCTCATAAATTTCCCCCCTCTCTCTCTGTTGTACATAGTTTTTCCTCTGAGCGCTAGTTTATTGGTAAATTGTGTATGCTTGATTATTTTTATTTACTATATTCAATTGGTATTTGCATTTTTGTATTAGTAAAACATGAATTTTATTTTCCCTCGCATTTATTATTTCAGTATTTTGTGCAGATATTTTGTGAAGCTACCGGACTTGGCCGGTGTTCTCTTAAAAAACTTTGGAAAAATGAATTTCACCTTACTTCTTTTATCTATGTTCCAGCTCACTTTAGCCTTATCTACCGCTGATATGTTCGATCATCTAAATCCTTAGCTTTTGTTCGCCCCTTTCTTCTTTGTTCCTCGGATGTCTGTCTTGAGAACTACGATCAAGACTTTGGCCCCTGGGCCTGGGGTATAAGATAATTCAGCCATCCGTCTTAATTACTGTCAGATATTTGTTCAATATCTGTTAATTATTGTAATATTAATATTATTACGTATTCTTATTGGAATGTAAGTTTCTTTTAAAGAAACAATTATTATGATAGTTACCAGTAGTTTATCTACCAGTACTTTTCATCTTTTATGTTTTTACTTTATCCGCGTTTTTAGTCCAAAGGGGCAATTTGCCCTGAAGGACTATTAATTTCGTTTTGGCATTTTGCGTTGAAAACTTTAAAGGGCGAATCACTTTTCAAATTGTAGCCACCAAATTTTAGAGCCCTGTATCACATTTAAAGAAATTAAATAATGAAGCATCTGCATGAATGTATGAACGTTTCTCCCGTTGTGATAAAACAACGGTACCTAGAGCCGTCAAAATTTGAATAATGTAATCTTCCATAGAATATGAGCCTGTGGAAACCCTAATTTAAATTTGAAATTTGTTTTATTATCGATTTCATATTTTGTAACACTTCAACGAATTTTTGATTAAAAAACTAAGCAATTTCAAAGCGAGCAATGGCAACACTATACCAAAAAAAAATTATCTCCAGCGCGCGAGACTCTGTATCGGAAATTCTAAAGATATGCTTATTTTAAAATTATTTTGCGATATTGCTGTTGAACTGAATTTTATGGTTTGAGTACGTAAAGCATGATATTTAATAAATAAAGGTAACACACAAAACGTTAAAAAAAACGCTCCTTTGGAAGTAATTTAAAATCTGGAACCTTTCAGATTTTTTGAAGTCTTTTTGAAAGATTAATTACTCACATAATTTTCCCCACTCGATTTTTGGGAAAAAAATTAGTTAAAAAAATGGGAGAATGGACGAGGAAATACGGTATTTAATAAAAATTTCAGAGATTGTATAACGAGATTAATCTTCGAACTTAATTCACGAAATACGGAAATTATTTATGAGGCGCGAAGGCAAAATGCAAATGAAAAACAAAAAGGGAACATCAGAAACAAAAGGGAGGGAAGAGATAGATTTACTACTAAGATATATAGCTCTAATTTCCAGCTTCCCTTCTTGATTGTAAATAATTAAAAGCATAGATTCAGTATTGCAAAACTTTCATTCCTAGTGAGCGTAGTTTACAAAAATTTCGACTTTCGAATTTTTAAAATTTTTATTCCGACAACCCACTAAGCTAGCTTGAACCTCAAGTAGGTTTTGAATATTTCGAAACTATGAGTTTGTGAGCTAAATGATATTTACAGTTTAATTCCATAATTTAATCGGGTGATTCTGAATAAATATGTGTAATATATTTATTTATAATTTCCTTATATTTTTAATAGATAAAAGCGGAAAATCAGGGTTCCAAGTAACTTCCAAATTATTGATAAATTAAAAAAAAATAATAAACAGACTCTGCAGCTTCGCATAGATACTCTGATTGATGTAGTGATTAGTGACTGGATGCCATATAGGCCCAGATTCGAATTCCAGAGAAGGCATGTATGTTCATAAATGTATGGTGTATGTGTGGCATGATGGCACTTTAATTACACGACGAGCCGAAAGTATCCCGGTATTAGGGGTAAGATGGGTGGAAGCCGATGGTCTTTATCAAAATTTGAGCGGTGCTGCAGAGTTAGTGCACCGAGATTATACAGATTAGGTGATGAAGTCACATTATCAGGTTTCTGAGCATCGCCTCACCCTGTGTGTAGCGAAGTGAAAAATAGTGAACATATCTTTTATAAGCCTAACATAGTCCTGATTTGCATATGAAGGCGAAGCGTTCATAGATAAGCAGTAGAAGATAAGATGAAGTACAGAATACTTGAAGATAGCAATACATAGCAATTATATACGGCAGCAGGGTAGCAAATTAAGGTAGTAATGGCATTGTCTAATTATAAGTATGATCGAACGTTCATGCCGAGACTATATTTGTACGACCAGTGGTGTAATTGAGGTGTCCCGCCCACTCGCACCTCTACCTGTATCTTAATACGAAGCTTCCCATAATATTCAGGTTAGCTAAGTTTCTATTTCACAGATTTGCCGCTATTTAAATTTTTAATTATAACACGTCAAAGGCTTCGATAAATTTTGTATTTGATAACAATGATTGAGCTTAAATTTTGATTACGGAAAATTTTGTATTTAAGTATATGAAGATTTTAAACGCTGTTTCAGTTTTTCCTTTATTTTATTCTTCATTTTGAAAACGATCTTTCAGAAGAACTGCATGCTACTTAATCAAAACAGTTTAAAAGATGTTAATTAATAATTTTAGCTATCATGTGCTTACAATAATTCTAAGCAACAATGAACTTTTTGTTTGAACAGCTTTGATTGTACAGTATTGTGATATATGTAGTTTCTAAATGTCATTACTTATGTGCAATTGAGAACGATCTAATTTACAAAAGATTATTATAATATATGAGTCATTGGAACATAAATCAACTTTTAATGTGCACGATAATAAACATGATAATATTCTTGTCTGGAAAAGCTGTTTATATAATATATATATATATGTATGTATTCAGTGTCAGAATATTCATATAAAAATCTTTAGCGTCAAAATCCAAAGGGTATCTATCTCTAAGATTGTAACTACCGTATGATTAATATATATGTAAGTCTGTAGAGTAAATAGTTAAAAGTATTAAGTTATAAAACTGCAATGTTGAAATCTCTTACGTCCACTGTGAAATCTGAAGCATTTACTACATGAGCTGTTAACTTCATTGAAGGCAATAATATTGAAGAGAACAGCGAGTAAATTTATGCTTACTTCTGCAATTATCACAAAACTTGGAAATTATAACTATCCCAAAGCTTAAGTAAACATGGTTTCGGATTTATTAATCAAAATCAATTAAAAAAGCAAAATGTAAAAAATATTTACTTCCGCACACTTACCACATACAAATATCTGTGAATACATGGTCCGCGAAGCGGGTATTTGCTTATTTAAATTTAAATACGTTTCAGACGTACTTTAAGAAACAAAGAGAGGAACTAAGAGATTGAGCTATAGAAACAATACCTTTTAATTCTTTTTAGTAAGATATGAAACTACTACTACCATTTTTTATCATCTTTGAACTGATAAACTATTTGTTTTTAATGAACTGCAATGTTTTGAAGAGAGAATACTTGCGATTTTACTTATTCATAAAGTACTAATATTAATAAGTTGTTATTATCTTCTAAAGCCTAAAATTCTTGCACAAAAAAGTGAACATATTTTTCATTTATAGTCGAATTAAATATTTTTTTCGAAGAGCGTATTAAGTTCAACACGTCTTAACAGAAATGCCTTATTATTTTTCGTCCTTGTTATTGTTATTCAGTTTCAGATGTCGTTTTATCTAAGTTCAGTTTTGATTGTCATTCCTTAGATATGGGTATTCGTATTTTTGTTTGGAAATACATTGCCACTGAAGTATGGGTAGTGTTAGATGTGAGAGAAGAAGAATATTAGGTTCAATTTGTTCTAACTGAATGAGCTGGTTCAATTTGTTTTAACTGAATGAAAATGCACCAAATTTGACATCCTCGAGGCTGCAATAATTATAAATCTCTAACAAAATATTCTATTACCGTAGCATATTTTTGCCATTTTAGGTATTCTTATGATCCTCGAATGAAAGATACTAGAAGTATTCTAAACGTAACTTTGAATAAAACTTCAAAGCACCTGCATAGATACTACTTATTGTTAAGGGGAATATTTAAAGCAGATTGGTCTCACCTCCCGAGAGATACCGCTACTAAATTTTTCAGGAAAAGTATACTGTAAAGACTAAGTGATCACTTGAGGATAAGCATTCGAAAACAATTACAGAAAAGCAATTAGCAGACCTCTAAACGTAACATTCGTATTCAAATATTTAACTGAGTTTGATTGAATCACTGATATTGCAGCTTCTGCATGTGTGCAGAGAGGGATCAAGAAAGCTTTCGAATTATTTCCAAACGAAGGTACCGAATCTCAAAATTCCTCTAAATATCAAAATATTCTGAGTCTGGTGACATTTTGTTAAATGCTGCTAAACTAAATACAGTTTTTAAGATTCTATACGTAAAAGAACAATATATATATATATATATATATATAATATTCTGTGCAATACCTTGACATAATAACCCACTCATATACATATGCCAAAAAATATGCCGTATACTAAATGATCAAGTGCCTCTCAGCGATTTTGATCACAGTATTACCAAAGCAAAACAGATAAACCGTTCTAACCGTGAAGCAAAAATAAAACCTAGAGTGAAACAACACAGTTGTATAAGGGCAACAGTATCAAAGGCCGTAACAAGTATACCAACAATAAGTATACCAGCATCCACTGAGAAAATTGTAATCATTCCATCGTCAATTACTACTATAATCAGCGTGGAATAGCAAGCAAGCGGAAAGCAGCATCCCAAATCACATAAAGATTCATTATCAAAGTCTAAGTGAAAGGCAGGGACAACATGTGACGGCATAAGGTGAAGAACCTAGGTTACAGCTAGTATGTTACATTTGTATACTGTTGATTGACAGGTACTTGGTACAGGTGCATAGTCATTAGGTTATTTAGAAGCAGGAGAGGTGAAAAATGAGCAATGCTCTCGCCGGGACTCGAACCACGGTCTTCTCGAATATGCGCCGAACGTGCGGAGAATGCAGGAGAAATACCTAATACAGAAAGCATCAAATTTATAAAGCTGTGCAGTCAGATAGATCGCCTTTTCTGCCTGAACAGGCTGTCGAGAGTATCTGTCAAAAAAGAGTGAAAATTTTGAGGTAAAAAACATTCAACGGAAAAACAGTCTATTACAATTGATAATCGCACTATGCATCTTCGATGTATAGAAAATAACATTTTTTTAATCTGTAAAAATTGATCTTATTTCCTTAAATACATTCTACGTTTTGCAACTTATGCATTAAGGAGAAATATAGAACTTCAAATACCATCGCAAAAAGGAAATGATGAATAAAATTTGATTGAGTTGGATTAACTGGTCTTCACATAGTGAAAGCCATTTCAGATAAAATTTTCACGTTGCATTCATTTTCATGTTTCATGACGATTTACAAGGAATCCCATCATTTAAATTACTAATGAAAAAATTGTTTTATACCTTCCTGATGTTGATGAAATATTACTTTTTTTAAAGATAACAAACCTCATGAATATTTCGAAAAATCATTTTTGTGGAAGATGATGACAAAATATTCAGAGCGTACATCCGTAAATGATTTAATTGCAAATTCCTAGATTTTAAAAAACAAGTAATTCTTCTAATGCGAATATTAAAGAAGAATAACTGCATATATGAATAAAGCATACAGTAAATAAAACTCAGCACTGTAATTTGAAAAATAAGATAATTCAGAATCCAGAATGGCACCTAAAATGTTATTAGCATCTAGAATATCGTCTAAATAATTTATTATGAATGATTTTAATCAAAAGATTAACTTTAGCTCGTGTCAGTTATAAACAGTTATTATTTTTAGTATATCAAATGAAATCAAAGAGAAATTACTAAATGTAAAATTTTTATTGAACAAAATTTTAATTAATCTATGATTTGTTTATTTTAGAAAATATGTTGACAAAATATATTTAATAAACCGTTATTGTAATTTAATTTAATATTTTTATAATTTATTAGCTAAGATAATAAATTATAAAAATAGCTAATAAATTATAAAATTAATTTTAATTCCTCATTTATTTAAAATTTTAATTGAATAGCATATTAACAGTTTAATAAGTAATTTTAGTAATTTAATTTTTCACACATTTCCTAAAGATGAACATTGAATAAGATGTTCTTTTATATCGATTGCTAGGAGGTCGTTATGAGTAGAGTCAGCTGCGTATGTACTTGCTATAATTTTCAGGATCCAAATATAGTATTCAATAATACACCCAAATTAATAATATACTCAAAAAACAGAGATTAGAAATTGTGTAAGTTCTACGTAATATATAGTTTATATACAGGAAAATTCTTATTCTTTTATAATGGACTTACCAATAAACTTTATTTTGAAATATTCTGGTCTGCATTCTATACTGAAAATATCTGTTATTTTATTCATTCTGCCACTCGTGCTCTATCTGTTTTCCAAACCAACTGTTTAGTGTAGTTGAGTAGTGCGATAACTTTTCAAGAATATTTCATTTCTTCTGAAGCTCATTCACTATCAGAAATTTGCGATAAGCACCTGTTATTGAACGCTATATTTCTTCTTCAGTGAAAAACCCAATGTTCCTGATCTGACATTTAATTTATTATTTTCCCCCCGTTTTTCAAATACCTGTCAAGTTAACAAATGTAATAAAGATACATTCAATAACAGCAGATCTAGAGCATGAAATTTTATTTTTGAAAAATGATTGCAAATTCAAGAACATAATTAAAAAAATTCGCAATGAAATACCTTCATATGTTTCCTGATTTACTTTTTTATTTGAGCAATGGTAATAAAAACTGCAAGAAAAACTCACTCATTATAAAACAACTAACTAACTTAAATGAAATTTACTATCATATCAATTCAGATGGAAATCAAATAAAGCTTTCACTGGGAGAAAATAATGAAATCATCGATTCTTAGATTTTCGTGGAGGATTTTCTAAAGGAAACTTCCTGTTTCCGGCCAGCTATAACGAACCGAACAGCCATAAGTGTAGCCTCATTTAACCACGAGGAAGCGAATAAGGTCATTCTGAGGTAAATACCCTACTGGCCATCCAAATTGCAGCACCAAGAAAGACAAGAGCTATCACAGCAAAATTTATTTAGTAGATAACATGTTGACCAATTATCAAGTGATTAAATTTATAGGTTTCTGTGAAATGTGGCTTCTTCCAGAATCAGTAACCAGAGTAGCTGCCATTGTTGGAGATCACCGTTGCCACACGCCTCGGCATTGATTCAAAGAGACTTTGGATGTGTCTTGGGGTACAGCAGACCAGGCAGCTTCCACACGTCGCAAAGTTTGATCTGGTGCGGCAGCTTGGGATGTAATCTGGGTCAATCGTTCAGCAACCATGGACCACGTGTTTTCTATCGGCGAAAGATCCGGAGAGCGAACCGGCCAGGGTAGCAATACAATCTGGCGATTGACGAAGAACACTTGGACAATGCGTGCCACGTGTGGTCGCGCATTATCGTTTTGAAATATGACTGTGGGCAAGCCCTGAAGGTAAGGAAGGACAACTGGCTCCAACACCTCGGAGACGTAGCGCTGGCCGTCTGAAGTGCCGGCAATGCGTGCTAGAGGAGTGCGAGAGTGATATCCAATACCGCCCCATACCATAATACACGGTGCATAACGCAGCTGTTCAGCATCCTCTCTCCACGGTGTCTCCAGACTCGAATCCGACCATCGTGGTGTTGCAGACAGAAGAGTGACTCGTCAGTAAAGGCAATTTCATTCCATTCTGCCGTCCACATCCCTCTTTCATCGCCCCATTGGCGGCGGAGATGTCTATGGTTCTGCGTCAAGGGTAGACGAAGCAGTGGACGTTTTGCGGACAGACCACTCTGCTGTAAATGGCGTCGAATGGTACGCGCAGAAACTGGATGATGAGTTACAGACTGAATGTGCTGTGCTATGGTTCGTAATGTGACTGAGCGATCCGTCACTGCCATGCGCACAATGTTCCTTTCATCACGTAAAGTGATGCACTGAGGTGGACGCCATCGAACACGTCGGTCCGTCGTACCCTCCTGCATCCAACGGTCACATATCGCATTACAGTTGCTTGGTTTCGTCCAAACGACTACCGATTTCCCTGAAAGATAATCCGCACTCTCGGTAGGCCACTATCCTTCCTCTGTCGAACTCGGATACTTGATCAAACGATGATCGCTGTTTACTACGAGGTACAATTGATCATTTTTTTTGAAAAAACCACAAGAAAAACACAATTGCCGAACTTGAAATCGTCGAAACCTACAAGCCTCAAATAGCGCTTTGAAGTGGCGCCACTGGCGGCCGTGATGTGCGTCTGTGCTCTAATCATTTGCATATCTCATCTCCGCTAATGCATGTTGTAAATTTCATGTTATTTGCGTGCTTCCTTCAGGGTGTTGCATTTACGGTGGCCAGCAGTGTATTTATTTTTTAATCCTAAGGGGCAATTTCCCTGAAGGACTATTAATTTCGTTTCGGCATTTTGTATTGAAAACTATAAATGGCAAATCACTTTTCAAATTGTTGCCACCAAAGATTAGGGCTCTGTATTAGATTTAAAGAAATTAAATAATGAAGAATCTGCATGAATGTATGTATGTTTCTCGCATTGTGATAAAACGGCGGTATTTAGAGCCATCAAAATTTGAATAGTGTAACCTTCCATAGAACATGGGCATGTGGAACCCCTAATTTGGAATTTGAAATTTTTTTATTACCGATTTTATATTTTGGAACACTTCAACGAATTCTTTATTAACAAACTAAACGTTTTCAAAGCCAGCAATTGCAACAACGTACGGAAAAAGAAAAAAAAAGGGAAATTCTATCTCCAGGTCGCGAAAATTCTCGCGGAAATTCTAAAGATGTGCTCATTTTAAAATTACTTTGCGATAATGCTACGGAACTGAATTTTATGCTTTGAGTACGTAGAACATGATATTTAATAAATAAAGTTAACACACAAAACATTAAAAAACCGCCCCTTTAGACTAATTTAAAATCTAAAAACTTTCTGATTTTTGTTTTCCTTTTTTTTTTTTTTTTTCT